>ML784018.1:659731-718783 GCA_009831015.1 Picea engelmannii
TATATATATATATATATATATATATATATATATATATATATATATATATATATATATATATATATATATATATATATATATTTGAAAACAAATTTGGGGCTATATATAGGTAAACCAAAAAAACCTCTCTATGTAAACAATTCTCCCAACCAAAATTCCAAACCTCTTAATTTCGCCCATCTGCGAAATTTCACCCCTAAAATCACCTATGCCTACCGTGGTTTGGGGCTTTCCACTTCCAGTTTTTTATTAAGAGGGCATTCTCTGATCAGGTGTCCATGTTCATGACATATTCTGCATCTGAAGGGGATCTGTTCGTAATCTATGTTTTGAATACATTCCTCATCCCTGAATTCTAGACTTATGGATTCTGGGAGTGCTCCCGATACATCCATCTCTATGCAGATTCTTATGTAAGATGTATATCTCCCTTTTAGGGTGGCTTCTGAGGCCTTCACATATTTCCCCAGTTTGTTTCATATTGCTTCGAAAGTGGAGGGCATCCAGTAGTCTAATGGTAAGGAATAAAATCTCAACTAGACCGACACATTTTTTAATGTCTCTTTTTATGGGGATAAATTTTCCTTCCATGGACACATGTACAGTCCTGCTGAGCTGTGGAAGTATGCCCCCCCCTCAAAGACAGGATCCTTGTCTTCCAGGTTCATGAAAACTGTTGTAAAGAATTCTTTTGAGCCCAAGTGGAGCTCCACTTCTCTGTTTGGTTTCCAGTGATATTTAATCCAGTTGAACAACATTCTTTCTGTGGGCCACAAGCCCATAAAATTTCATATTAGCACATGCATCTTCATCTAGTCCCTGTAGAGTTGCGTTTGTGGATCCTCAAGTATTACCTTGGGTATCATTGTTGTTTTGGGTTTACATGGGTTGCGCCCTTCCATTCCATTTGGCTTCGCTATGTCTTGCACCTCAATCTGGGTTTCTCTAACTTCTTCCCCCATGCACTCACTTTTTCCTTGGTTCCTTTCCTAACCTTTTTATGGATCTGATCCTGAGGTGCCTGTCATTGGTGTCTTGAAACCTACACTTCTTGTCCCTTTCCCCCTATCCACCACTACCTGTTTGTATGAGGGGGTCCCCTTCCCCCCCCCTTTGGTGCTCATGCTATCCTCTGCTACAACCGCGACTGCCAAACCCTAGCTTGTAGTTTCTCCAAACCCTAGCAATGCGTTATCTGAGAATATGCAAAGAGTTAAAAAGATATTTTGATTAGATTTTCGTTATTCACATCAGTCGGGAAATGAAATGAATATGCTAGCTGATGGGCTTTCAAAGAGAATTTTACCATTTAGTTAGGTGCCCAATTTTTATTAATTCATTATATATGATATTTTAATGAATTCATTATATACATGGGGTTGTGTATGTTCACAAAAGGCCATTATATATAAATATCAATGCTTATATTTTATAGATATTGAAATAATTTTTTATCTCTTCTTATGGAACTCATGGAACTCGTAAGAAGAAAAATGCAGAAAATGCTTTCAACATTTTTCTATAATCTTATTTGTGGAAGATCCAACTTCCTTTGAAATGGTTAAGGATATCTAGATTGACTAAATAATTTAAAGAATCAGAATTTAGGTTTGAAATTCTAGCTACAATATTTCTATAATCATCTTTGTGGAGAGCCAATTTACTTTGAAACGGTTAAGTAGATCTCTAGATTTAATAAATACTTTGAAGAATCAGAATTTAGGTTTGAAATTCTAGGTACAATTATAACCTAAATTCTAGTTACAATTATAGTTAGATAATAGTTAGATAACTCGAAGTGAGCAAATTTAGGTTTGAAATTCTAGCTACAATTACTTAGAGAAAGAATTCAAAGTGAGAGAAATGAATTTAGGCTTGAATTCTAGTTACAATTAGTTAGAGAAAGAAATTAGAGTGAGAGAAACCCTTTTGAGGATTAATGGGAAAGTCCTCTAATGAAGTAGCATAATTAGGAGTATGGAATGTCCAATCCAACAACTTTCTCTTTTTTGTAATGGTTTACAACTATATTGTTGGAACATCAAGCATTGATAGTTTATCACACATTTCCTAGGTTCACTCGGTTGAGAGGTCGACCTACATCTGGATACAGTCGGTCGGGCGATTCACCGACACACCACACCAGTCGGTCAAATAGTTGATGTGCTTTTCGGTCAGATAGTCGACCAACAATCAAAGATAGTCGGGTGGTGGATCGACCAACCCAACAATCAATTATGAGTTGGACGCATAGGAGGTCAGGTCAAGTCCTGTCAAACCAAATCGACAGAGTGAATTTTATGAAGTCAAATCTAATAGTCAACGGTTACAAGTGGACAAGATATTTTGGATTCTATGAAAATCAGTTAGATCTTGAGGCTATAAAAGAGACCCCCTAGGTCATTATCAATCATGGAATTGGAGATTGTACAATATATCATGCAGATCAAGATGTACAACATGCATTGTGATGTTATGATTAGAGTGAAATATTCTTAAGTGTTGTAACGATGTATTTAGACACCACCATCTATCTTCGAATTTTGTTTATTCCTCTTCGACTATCTGCAATAATGTCTTATGTTTCATGTCGATTCCACTGTATTCCCCTACATGGTATCAGAGTTAATGGTTTAAAACCTTAACCCATTATGTACAAACCTTGTTTAGTTTGATCTGTCATGTGATTGAATTTGGGCCGATGGTTTGTTGATTGGAACTTATTGAAAAAGACAAATATGTCTAAGATATCGAATATGGCTTCAAATATTGATCATGTTGTTTTGAACGGATCAAATTATGCAGTATGGGAACTCGATATGGAAAACTTGATAAAGAGTAAAGGATTGTGGCAGTATACAAAGGCGATGATTCCAAATCCAACAAACGACCAGACAAAGTTTGTTGTTGATGGTAAGGAGGATGAGGTAGTAGGGGTCATTATGACCTACATCTCGTTGGAGATTCATTTTCACCTGAGTGGAATCAATTGTCCTCATCATGTCTGGAAGAAGATTAAAACCTTGTTTGACCAAGTCAACAAGAGCCACATCATGCAGTTAGAGAAAGAGTTGATCTCTCTCAATCCTCATTCCTTTTAGAGAATGGAGTACTATTTGGCATGTGCCAAGGAAATCCAGCTGAAATTGGGTGAATGTGGAAAGAAATTTCAGAAGAAGGATGGAAAATTCATTGAGTTGGTCTTGATGAACTTAAGAACACCATTCAACATGTTCATGTCGACTTTCTACACTAATCCAGGAGGATCTCCACTTCCAATGAAGAAGTCTCAAACAACTTTCTGCAACATTATGGACAAGGTGTATTACACTTTACACACCAAGGCTAAAACTCATTACAGTTTTGGTAAAGGTGAAATGATTAATTATAAATGATTAATACATTTGAGCACAATGTGCTCATGTATTTTGCATTGAATTTGTAAAAAAGAAATTAAATTAAGTGTGAGAATCCACCTCACAATTAGTTTCCTAGTTTTAATGGCAAGTTGGGAGTCTCATGAGTTTGTTTGGGATTCTTCCTCATTTTATCACAATTGGTTTCCTAGTCTCAAGGGGAAGTTAAGGGTCTCATAAGTTGGTTGAGATGCTTTCTCATTCTTGTCCTTTAGGTTTTTATTAGATCCTAAATTTGTGGATCTTGTCTCAAATTATGGAGAGAAGGAAATTGTGTAAATTCCTTATGTAAGTCCTTTGAGGAGGCCCCCTTGGAGAGAGAGCTTGGTAGGGATCGAGAGAGATTTGCATTGAGAGGAATGTAACCCTTCTAGTGTATAAAGTAAGGTCACTTATGTGAGTGCCTTCTTGAATCCTTTGTTAAGGAGAAGGTAGCTTTGTATGGAGCAAGTAACACATTTGTGAAAAAGTTACAATGCTTTCATAAGAAGGATAATAAAGAAATTTGTATTCCATGTGGATCCAGAGATGTAGCCAAAATATGGTGAACTCTATTAACACATGGGTGTCAATTTATATGTGTGAGTTTTTATTGTATTCTTTTTTGATTAAGTAGATATTTAATTGCACATGCAGATAATTATGATAATTTGATCATGTTCACATGCAATTAATCGTCAGTAAAAGGTCATCATCGTAGATTTTTGTAGAGAAGGTTCTCACAAAGAATATCAAATCAAGTGGTATCATAGCAGGTCTCACCAATTTTGCAGATTACGAATAATCATGGGCAACCAAAGAAGCAAGCATGGCTTCATGAGCTTGAAGAAATCAACTAGACAATTCAGACAGAGAATGTTGAATTGAGGAGGTTGCTACAAGAATCAGAAGAAGAAAAGAACAAAATATGTTTGCAACTACAAGCTATGGAGGAGCAAGTTGGGGAATGCTTCACTACAGGAGAAACAAAAAGTTCATCCAAGACGAGACCAACTTGCGACCATGAAAAGTACATTAGATATGGTTCTTGTCTTGAAAATGTTGATGGGTGCACATATTGTCAGATAATAGAGGATGTTCTCCTGACACCAAATAACCAAGGTGGTTTCCTATAAGTCTCATCTACAACTTCATCCAATCAGGAGGAGTAATTGGCCAAACTTCAAGAAGATGACCAAGTGTCAAAAACAAGAATGGAGGTAAATAATTCTCCATGTTCAATTCCTTCCCTTATTAATGATGATGCTTCTTTTGGAGTTTTTGAAAGCCACACCAAGGGCATTGACTTGAAATTACTGAGGAATATGGAGTATAAAGGAGGAGGTCTTGGTATTAATGGTCAAGGCATCATTCAACCACTTGAGGTTGTGGGAAGGCCCCGATATGTAGGATTGGGGTATGGTTAAGGAGAATGCTCAAAATCATTAGAAGCATAGGATTCTTCAATCAAAGAGTTGAAATCATCATCAACACCATCTAAGAAAAATGATGGCACATCACTTTATAAAAGTGATATATCTAGCAAGAGATTCCAGAGGAAGTCAAAGTCTCCTCGAAAATCTTGGAACAACAAGAGTGTTGCAAAGTGTTGGAAGAGAAAATATCCTTACAGTGAAGGTGAGACGGACATGAAGTCACACAACTATTGCACTCATTGAAAAATGAGTAGTCATTGGACCGAGAAATGTTGGAATCTTCACCCCGAGCTTCGTCGCACACCAAACAAGAATCCCTTGAAAGAACCTATGTAAAAGGAGGCTACAAAAGAGATGGTGGAACATGTAATTAGTTTTCCTGAATCGATCGCTGAAGAAGCATAGTTGAAGGAAGAAGGTCCTTTAAATTGGTTTGGTAAGAAATGGATAGCATTTTTGCATAGTTGAGCGTTTTCATCATGCATTGTATGCTTAATTCTATTAGTGAAAAGCATGAAGAAATATTGAATTCATATGCATAAGAAAAATATGAAGGTAGATCTCTTATTAAAAAGTGAAATTAAACTCTAATGGAGTTTTGTGGATTTTGTGGTGAGTTCGGTTTCAAAATCTACTTTTCCATCAAAAAGAAGGTTGTCGAAGAAGTTCCATTTCCAAGAACTGATGGTTGTATGAGTCAGAACATGGATTTGCATATCACTTGAGGAAAAATGATATACAACAAATTGTTGGACAAAATTGGTGATGAGATATTCATATGTATAGACATGACCAAAGTCGATGAATTGTTGACAAATATTTCTGGAGAAGGTCTCGGCTTTTGAGTGCCATTGAGAGCAATTGTTGTAGTAAATTGAGCCCTCATATTTGTGTTGGTTACTCACCGTCGGCCAAGTTGAATAGTTGAGATATGATTTGAGGAGCCACGATAGAGTATTGATGTTATGAGTTGTCATCGTTGGGAGAGTTGTTGCAGTTTGAGAATTTATTTTGAGAGGGAGTTATCAGGAAGGATGTTGTTGATCACCTGATCCATGAAGCACCCCTTCTGAAATATTCTACAGAGGAGGAATAGGCCGAGGGCTTGTGTGAAGTCTCCCAGAGAATGAGAAGAGATTCCCTTCCACAATAGAAGAACTTCCCTGCCACAAAAGAGCCAAGGCCGAGGGTTGTTACGAGGAAAATCTCTCTATGGCTAGGGGTAAACCACAATAGACGGAAATGACTGCAGAAATCAACTCTACTCTCAAGTATTATATATAAAAAAATATGATAGAGAGACAAGATAAAATACCTACCTTGTCCAAACGTTCGATGAAGTCCACCATTGAGCACTTGACCCAAAGAAATATACATGTAACTAGTCCTCAACAACCAAGCAATGCAAGCATATGGTGATAATATATGATGTTAGCACATTCAATAGCATAATCCATCAACATTTATAACAAATACACCCATGGAATAATAATTAAAATATTTTCAAGATGTTACTTGGACGAGAAAAGAGTATTTATATTAAGATATAATCAACAGAAGTGAATAAGTTACAAAGTTCCGTGTCGACACGGTTCAGAACTGAGAAATTAAGTTCCTTCCAGCTGGGCCTCCACCAAAGGAAATCTCATATAAGAGAGACAATGAAGTTCTCAATTAGTAAGGGAAGATGTTGGGGGATGAACAATGTGTTCAGACTTAAAGGAAAAAGGGATGCAGACTCAATGTGAATTGGATAATTCCTCTAGAGTAACTTTTCTCTCAAAGTTGAATTCTTTTTCCTTTTCCATAGCTCGGATTTGGCCCATTTATATCCTTCAAGTGGAACTGAAGGTCCAAGTAAGAACATTTCCAGTATATGGAAGGCCAAGGATCATTGATCTCGTGAAGTGACATGGAAACCCGACACTATTTTTCAATTTTGGGCACATTTTCCGATGTACACGGGCTGTAGTGGTGCAACCTATGTATACACATGTTGTATAGTAGGCAAGGTGCGTATATGTGGAAAAAAATTATTTTTATCTCTGGGATTTGCAAAAGGGGACTTCAAGTCTGCATAGGGAAATGGAAACAAGCCTTCTGTGCAAGATTGCATGGGGTACGGAAAATCTTGCTCTAACATATGCCCCCTAATGTGTGAGGTCAAGTCTGAGGAGTATCTACGATGGCCAAAATACATTTTAAAAAACCCATAAGTGGAGTAATGGGGACCCAACTGGAAGAACTAGTTGCTCATTACAATCTGTCCTGACTTTGCATACATGGATGCCAATTTGAATTACACTGCAGATCCATGTGAAAATATACCAAACAATTGTCCATGGCCATGAATAAGAAAATACAAATGTGGTTACATGCCCAAGGATGTCATAGTCACAAACAAGGCCCAGTAAAACCAGACTCAAAATCAATCTAAAGATATATGTATACAATAGAGTACAATCTGATCTCCCATGATCACTGAAGTCACACAGGTACTGGTCCAATGGAAGGGTAGCAATATCTCAGGAAAGTTGCGGCTACATACTGATGTCTTCGAGTCTTATACACAATCCACCAAAGGTGCAAGTCTACATTGTGTGAATAAAGGAGTTGTGGTCGAGCACAATGAGAATTCGTTTGATTACCCATCATTGGGGTATACCATTAACAAATGAAAGACATCCTACCGATAATGAAAGTAGGTATCAAGGCATCGAGTACATTCTTACAAGTGTGAATAAAGGAGTCGGGGTCAAACACTTGAATAATCCATCGATTAGGAGACATTTATGTATTCCCAACTGTCGATGGCGAGAGAACCTGCCACTAATGACTACAAGCCTCTAGGTACTCATATGACTCTAGGTCTTGTTTCCAGAATAGATGAGCTGAAGTCGATGGAAGGAGATCCGCTGAAAGGAGAGCATTAAGGAATTTCTCATCATTCAACACGAGGTACGAAGCATGAGCTTGATGATTTGGAGGGAATCAGAGGAAGAACATGTTCACAAACCAACGACCCTTTGCGTCTTTCAAGTGTGCCAAGGGAAAGCGGGACACAAAAATACCCTCTGAATAACATCCAGTGAGGAAAACAACTGACAAAGGCGAGGAAACCACCAATAAGGATAATGGCATCCAAGACACTGCACAAATCTCAATGTGTGAATAGATGTATTGTTGTCAAACACAAGGGAAACCACCCAGTCAACGACCAATTATGAAATGTCAACTATTGGGTTCAAGGTTACCTACCAATGAGGAAAGTAGGACCAGGGTGCGTAATAGGACTAAAACTTCATGTGATTCTGAGACAAACTAAGGGTATGGCTGACATGCAAAGTCAAGAGTTCTAAGGAATGGCTGACATAGGTTGATAGATATCCTTTGAACAATAGCATGAGAGATATGGAATACTATGGTGGCATAGACGCAATGATGAAACCATGAGATGCAGGAGGCATTAATAAAAATCTCCATAGGGACTGGAAGAGTAACCAGTCGGGGGAGTAAACTCTCTGTAATGAGCTCATCTTCCTAAGGCCATGCTAAACCCAAAATTATGAGGACAAATGGACTCGATAACTTTGTGCTCTGTTCAAAGGCGACACGACTACTGCTAATATAAGATAATACTCCCTTCTCGCCCGTATTTTTTTTTTCATAGTTAAATGAATGATGTGATACAAAGGAGGAAACGAGTGTCGCAAGTAAGAAAAACTAGTTCCAACAATGGAACATACCTATGATCAATGCAAGGAGGTGCATGCGGGAGATGGACACTCAGGGGAATTTTCCCTCCTAGGTATAGGGTGTCAAGTTGCAAAGGATATAAACGAGGCTCTGCTTGGTTGAGGATGCAAAACTGCTAAGGCAAATGATTTATAACGCAAAGTGAGAACCGGATATAGGCTCAATATTGCAAGAAAGGGCATGAGATACAATACAAATTAACACCAAAAAATGTCCTTTTTCATAATCTTAGTCTACTTGGTTTGAAAAAGGGATAAAATTGTACCAAATAGGCATCCTTTCAAATCCAATTTACTAGTGTGAAAGAGACAAGTTCACTCGACAATCTTTTCGCTTTTTGAAAATGAGTCGGAAAAGAGTTTATATCAAAATTGTCTGGGAGTCCTCTAGGTATAGGTCATCATGTTTATGAGTGAGAAATGAGGCTCAACATAAAGTCATGTATTACCTATAAGGGACTCCCGGTCCTACGAAAAATATCTCTGCATGGGCACCAAATGGAGCAGAGGATCTAAATAGGGTACCCGTGTTTGGTAAGTCTCTACCATTTGATAATGACACGTATTGCAGATGGAGGGTTCTGAGTCACTAAGAAATGGGTTCATACCTAAGGAAGATGAGTGAAAGTTATAGGACAATGCAAGTGTGCATGATGGAATGGATACCTATCCTATATGCTAGGTAGCGAAAATACCTGTCCGTAGTTACGAACGGTCAACATAACACTAAAAACCGCAAGAATCCCTGGCGAAAACTACAAAAACCAACTCAATCCACTGCTGCATTAGTCCATTAGGTGAAAATACGATCTGAAACTATGTAAAGTGGGTAAAAACTGCTATAAATAGTAACAAAAACCAAATTTTACTATGTCATTTGACTTTTTTACCCAAATAGTGAATTTTGCACCAAATTACCTTCGATCTTCAATTGGTGATTGCGGGAGCGTCAAGTGACAGAATCAAAGACTGTCTAAACTAGGTAATTCCTCTTCCCATACTCTTCCTTTCTAGTGGATTACATTTTGTATTTAGGTTTCAAATTTCAAGTTATTTAAGGCGCAAATTAGATATTTAGGTGTACGCAGGCTACCATTTATCGGGTCGCGTATGCATAAGGTTATATGTGGCTGTGTAAAAGACATCCAACATATACTCAACCCTATATGTGACTGTGAATGCTACAACCCGCGTACATGTTCGTAAACAAAGTTTTTGATGGTTGCTAACTCAAAAAGTGATGTTTCTCTAGTAGGATGGTGCTAGAATGGAGGGAAAGGGAACATGAGGAGGTAGATGCTGCTGTGGAAAGAGATTTGGGGGCCCAAATGACCTTGAAATATGCGAGTTGTAAAAATTTTGGGCACTCAAAGGGATGAGGGCTCAAGTGAGGTTGCTATAGTTACTCGTGGATTACTGGGATCCAGACAATGAGAGCTTCAATCTTGATGGGAAACCATTAAGGATTGAAGTGGAGGATATATATTTCTTGATGGGGTTGTCACGTCGGGGGTGAGGTGGTTAACCTCAAAGCCCGAGGAGATGGGAGCGCTATGAAGATAGAAGCTTACATAGATGCTCATTGTATAGTAGGGACCGAGAAGGTTGGGAGTCAACTCCCCATCTGAGCGATAAACAATCTAAGCCTCAAGATTGTTGTCCTTATTTTGACTCAGATCACAGGATTGGCTTCATGGCACCAAGAATTGAGGTCGCTTATGTTCTACTCCATAGAGTGTTTGAGACCCACAGTATACGATTTGTGCACCTCGCCACTGGCTTATATGAAGAGCCTGTTGACAGAATAAAAATAGGGTGACAAGAGGAACTTCAGTTTTGCATCCATCTTGTGTAGCTTTTTCTTTGAGCGGATTCTAGGTTTGGGACCTATATTTGAGATCATTCCTTGAGGACCTCGCGATCCAACCATGGCACGATGGACCGAGGTAATGAGACGACAGGGGGGAGGTAGGGTGCCCACACCCTACAACAATGATTTTTTTTACTGGTGGAGACGATAGGTCATTGCTCTGGATGACTACCCCTATGTAGGGATTAACTTCAGAGGGGACCCTAACATGCCATTTCCACCAGGGACCACCTACAGGGACATAGGTATGTCAAAGTTTTTGGATATTTCATTTTTTTGTATTTTTGTATAGTAAAACAAAAATATTTTTGGATGATGTTTAAGTACTAACTAGACATGTGTGTGACATAGATGTAGGTCTGTGGTGGTTGAACGGGCTTCCACGAAATTTTTGGAGGCACCAGGGAGATGAGGCTGCGGGAGGAGAAGCATAGAGAGTCATTCAAAATGTGCAGGGAAACCTGTCTCATTTGACACATAGGATTTCGATGGTTCAGGTAGAGGATCTTCCTAAGGCCATGCTACATAAATTGGTTGGTGTACCCAGAGCTTGGGTGTGACTCTTTCGGCATCTCGCAAACGTCGTAGTTTTTTATCATGACACACATCTGGCACCATAGATGTATATGTCATGGATTTTGTATTATCGACTGTATATGTGTATTGAGGGTGTTGGCCCCAATTTTGTACTATAAACATCATATTTTTTTTGAAATATATACAAAACATGGTTCTTTGGCTTTACTTATATCACAATGTGTACATTGATGAGAATGTTTACTTTGCTTTAGTTATGTGACAAATTCCAATCTAAAAGGAAATTAGCATAAGCATCAGATACATAATTAGAACTCCTAGGTATGTGATGATAAGTAATAAAATCAAATTGTTTCTCTAAAAGGCGTACCCATAGGAATTGTTCGATTAATGTAGGCTTGTGCACATGGTAACTGCCATTCAACTGACATACTACTAATTGGGAATCCAAGTGAACCTCCAAAGAGCGAATACCATGTAAAATGGCATCGCACAAAAGTTCTATAACGACGCTATATTCGGCCACATTATTCATGGATGTCCCTAGGCATACACCACCTGAAGACACTAGTAGACCCTCGAGTGAGTAAACCACCCAAGTGGAGGATGCCAAGTTCTGTGTATGACGACTGGCTCCATCTGTGAATCCTAAGTAGACCGAAGACTCCGCTGACATCTGCCAACCAAAGGAAAACTCGATAAGCAAGTTGAAGACAAAAAATAAAGGGAAAAGATATATACACTAAATTACATTAGTATACAAAGAGTTACATCCAAGCTTAGTGATCAAGCGTAATATCTTTTCAAGTAGATCCCATTCCTGGGCTCAACCAACATGTTCCCTTCATAATCTTCTAATTCATAGGCTCCTTTTTCTAAGACACGTCGCACAATATAGGGACCATGCCACATGGGTTTGAACTTTCCTAACCCCAACGGCTCTTTGGATTGATCATATAAAAGGACCAAGTCACCCTTGGCATACAATCGAGGATAGACAGACTTATTGTATTGGACCTTGACACAACATTTATTTGTCTCAATAGCCGTAGTTGCGTCTCGACGCTGCTCATCAAGACTCTCTAGGTGTACAAGGCGTCACTCGAGATTAGAAGTGTCAAGGAGGAGTGCAACTGCCAATCTAAGAGAAGTGATTTTTCATTCAATAGGTAAGATCGACTCCACACTGTGTACTAAATAGAAAAGAGAAAATCCGGTGGCAGTCTTGACCGAGGTTTGGTATGCCTAGAGTGCAGGATATAACATAATATCCTAGGCAAATTTGTTCTGGCTGACAGTTTTATGCAAAATGGTCTTGAGAGACTTGTTGATGACCTCTACCTTGTTGATGTTTGGAAAACATTAGGAAGACATTATCTAAAGATAATAATTAATAATATAATTATTATTGATTATTAAATATAGTAAGTAAATGATAATAATAAATAGTTATTGATTATTCAAGGGATGCATCCTTTCATAGATGGTCACCTTATGTTCCCTATATATGGAACACTCATCATTGTAATAATACATCGAATATTGATATCATCTCATATGAAAAAACAACATGGTATCAGAGCAGGATTGGGCCTCACTCCCTAATAGGAGAGCCCAGGTAAATGGAAGAGCCCAAACTCTGTTGTATTAAGAAAATTACTAGCGGCTACATCTCTCATGTCACAATGATCTATATAAATACTTATTCCCTCTACGTACAGACTTAGAATCCATAGACTGTTCATATTTTCCATGGCTCCAATAACACCCTTATGCCTTATCAGAGGGAAAACAAATCCATGCCCAAATCATGATGAGAGGATTCATGGAAGACAGACTTGTGGGAAACACACTTCTCAACTTTTATTCCAAGTGCAGGTAAGCGGTTGATGGTCGCAAACTGTTTGATCAAATGCCTCAATGAGATGTCTGCTCGTGGACTGTTATGATCGCTAATTATGCCAAGAATGGGCATTGTGAAGAGGCATTGAGATTGTTTTACCAAATGCGATAAATGGCCATTCAACCCAATCAATTCGCCTTTTCCATCATTATTCCAGCGTGTGCCCACTTGGCATCTCTGGAACAAGGCAAAGAGATCCATGAAGAAGTTAGGAGGAAAGGATTTCAGTCGAATATTTGTGTGGTGAATTCTCTTGTGGATATGTATGTAAAATGTGGGAGTATAGAGGATGCGCGCAATGTGTTTGACAAAATGTCTAAACGAGATGTCATTTCCTGGACATCGTTGATTGCAGCGTTTGGGTAGAATGGTCGGGGAGGGGAAGCCGACTTGGCTGATTTAGAACAGGGCAAGGCAATCCATAATGAAATAATTAGATTCGGGTTTTAGTTTGATGTTATTGTGGCAAATGCCCTTCTAGATATCGAAAGTCCCCAACCCATTTAGGCGAAGCTGCAGCAACCACCACATTGACAAATGCCAACAAAAACATTCCCACCAACAAATCAGTTTCTTGAAACCTCAATTTAGCAATTTGGCACAAGGAAGACTGACCTCCTATGTAGTGGAAAAGGTACCGAGACATAGCCGAGCACCTATGTTGGCTCGTTGATTTTATGAAATTTGGTGATTTCACCAAAATTCAAGGGTATTTTATTTATTGATTGGAGGTGAATCCAAAACTGACAAACTCTGCCCCCGGGGGGGCAGCTCAATTGGCAAGTGCCATGAAAATGAAGTTCCATGAGGTTTCGAGTTCAACTCCCCCCGACTTACAATGTGTGTCACGTAAGGGGCATTGTGGGCACACCTGGAGGTTATAGTGGTAGAAGTTGGATAACATGGCCACGTGCAACACGAGCACATGCCCAACTAGTTGTTGATTCCGCCAGACCAAAAAAAAACAAAAAAAAAAACTAACAAACTCTTGTTGAAGAGTCAGATTGCGCTACCGAGGAGGATAGCCTTGTGAATAACACACCAAGCCTCTTTCATTGAGAAAACTACAAAGGGATTGGAAATATTGCAAACCCATATGCATGCAAGGCTATCTGAGCGAGCAAACTTATTGTTGTGCAATTACAACCAGAGGAAGACACAATGCAATTCCGATGAAGAAATCCCATGGAGCAAAGGGGGAATTGCACTTGGAAAGCAAATAGTGCCACGAGATTGAAGGTGTCATGAGATTGCATTGACATGAAACTAGAAGCATAAGACTCTACACAAAGTGGAGATCAACCTCTTCTATGACATTGTTGGTGTTGTGCCTATAGGCGGAGATTGAAGAAGAACTTGTTTTCGTGCATATTTGTTTTCCTGCATATTGATATAGACCCAATGGATGGTCTTTTTGTAGTGTGGGACAACAATTTAATATTCCTAGTAGTCAAGAATTGAATATGACAGTAGTAGTTGTAGTAGGAATTGGAAATCAAGGGTCATTATCCCTTATACGAGAACCCTTATTTCTTTGAAGGACCTTTTTCCCTTGTACAAGAGCCTGAAAGATGTCTTATTTTATTTGAGCCAATTTCCCTATCTCGAGAAGGGGACCTAGTTAGTGGACAATGAGATCACATGGTAGGTAGCATGATCTGTTTTGAATTCAATACTCAAGGGGAATCATCTAGCTCTTCCAAAGAATCAAACATGGAGGACATGCATCTCCTCATGGTACCTTCCGAGAGAGCATGAGACCTCAAAGATATCCATGCTATGCCATAGCTATTAGCCGCATCATTGATTATGAGACTTCATGTTATGAGGAGGCATCTAGTATGGAGAGATGCCATGATGGAGGAGTATCAATCCATCATGAAGAATTATGTGTGGTATATTGTTCCGAGACCTGAAAGGAATTCTGTAGTGACTTCCAAATGGATCTATAAGATCAAACATACAACTGATGGAAGCATCAAGAAGCACAAAGCAAGTTTTGTTGCTAGAGGATTCTCTCAAGAGGAGGGAATAGATTATGAGGAGACATTTGCTCTTGTTGCTCGATACACTTCTATTCAAATGATTATTGCCCTCGTAGCATCCATGGGTTGGAAACTACATCAGATGGATGTGAAGACAACCTTTCTCAATGGAGAGATTGGGGAAGAAATATACATCGAGCAACCAGATGGTTTCATCGTACATGAGAAGGAGTCTCATTTGTGTAGGTTGAAGAAGGCCCTGTATGGACTCAAGAAGGCACCTCGAGCTAGGTATGCGAGGATTGATGGACACCTGATGAGTTTGGGCTTCAACAAAAGTGTTGTTGATCCCGCCCTGTACTACAAAACTGTTAATGGTGAGACCTTGATTTTGGTCCTCTACGTTGATGATTTATTCCTCACAGGTACATAGAGATTTATTATTGAATGCAAGTATCTGTTGGCCTTTGATTTCGATATGAAGGACCTTGGTATGATTCACTACTTCTTGGGACTAGAAGTGTGGCAGAGAACTGATGAGATCTTCCCAAGTCAGGGAAAGCACAAAGTTGAGATATTGAAGAAGTTTGAGATACTGAACTTCAAGCCCGTGGCTATACCAATGATGAAGAATATAAAGAAACTAAGCTTGTCTTCTTCCATTTTTTTGACAAAATTGATTTGACTTTGTAGAGACAACTGGTTGGATAACTGATGTATCTGGTTAACACCAGACCAAATATTTTCTATACAGTGAGTGCACTTAGCCAGTTTATAAGTCAGCTGAGATAGACACACTAGATTGTTGTGAAAAATGTGTTGAGATACTTGTGAGGCACAATTCGACATGGTTTGAGATATACTTCCAGTATTGATATGATATGGCGGGAATATATTGACTCTGATTGAGCAGGGAGCACAGTGGACAGAAAGAGCACCTTCAGGTGTTTCTTTACTTTGGGATCTTTTATGGTTTCCTGGTGTAGCAGGAAATGAATTTCTATGGTGTTGAGCACAACGAAATCATAATACATTGCATTAAGTATGGCAATCCGTGAAGCAGTGTGGCTTCACAAGCTACTTGCAGATCTATCCGAACATGTGCTGGATTCCACCATTATTCATTATGGTAACAAAAGTTGTGTGAAGATCTCTGATAATCCAATGTTTCATGACAAATTGAACCACATTGAGATCAAGTACCATTTCATCCGAGACATGGTGCAGAGGAAGGAAGTATTGGTGCAATACCTTCCTACAGATGAGCAGGTTCCTGATGTTCTTACCAAACCAGGATGAAGTTTAAGTACTTCCTTGACAGACTTGGCGTGGCACATAATGCCTCCCTTGCTAAGAGGGAGTGTTGATGTTTGTAGCTTCCTGAGACATTCTCCAGATCGTACTCCTTTGTGACTGAGTTGATTTGATTTGTGATGACACTTATCTGAGAAGGGATAAGTGGGGCATTTATCCGAGAAGGGATAAGCGCGGTTGGGATTATAACCCAACGTCCCATGTGGAGAGCACATGGGGACATGTCAAGGGAGTTGACCCTTGACGTCATACACTATGAGAGTTGACCCTAGTGTTTCTAGAGGGTGTAGCCTCTAGAAGTCTACATGAAGTGCCATGTGTGACAAAATTTCTCCAGATCGTACTCCTCTGTGAATTGAGTTGAGTTGATCTGTGAGGACACTTATCTGAGAAGGGATAAGTGGAACACTTATTCAAGAAGGAATAAATGTAGTTGGGCTTATAACTCAATGTCCCATGTGGAGAGAACATGAGGACATGTCAAGGGAGTTGACCCTTGACGTCATACACTATGGGAGTTGACCCTAGTGTTTCTAGAGGGTGTAGCCTCTAGAAGTCCACATGGAGTGCCATGTGTGATAAACTTTCTCCAGATCGTACTCTGAATTGAGTTGATCTGTAAGGACACTTATCTGAGAAGGGATAAGTGGAACACTTATTAGAGAAGGAATAAGTACATTTGGGCTTATAGCCCATCGTCCCATGTTCAGAGAACATGAGGACATGTCAAGGGAGTTGACCCTTGATGTATCACACTATGGGGAGTTGACCCTAAGTGTTCCTAGATGGAGTAGCCTCTAGAAGTCCACATGGAAGTGCCATGTGTGACAAATCTTTTGTTACTATGGTGGTTTTGTACCACTAGTGGAGACTGCGTGTCTCTGGACACTAGTTGTGTACTACTATGGAAAGATACCTCCCTAGCTAAGAGGGAGTGTTGATGTTTCAACATCGGGCATAACTTCTCCTACATTGGGCTACAAACCAAGGGAGATAGGATACATTTATCACAAAGGTGCACTTGTGATAAATGGGCCTAGACGTAGTCCTTCCTTGATCATGACAAGGAATAATATGGACACGAGGTGCTTGAAGTGCTTTCCTCGTGTCAGTTAGCATCAAGCCAACATTCACTCATAGGTGTGTGCTTGTGGTGAAAGATCTTGGTATAGTCTTTGTCCTAGTCATGACGATTTGACAAGGTATGATAAAGACTCAAGATGGTATATGTTATTACGTGCGGACCCAGAGTGAACCTTAATTAATTGGATCAGAGGGAGAGCCACAGAAGGAGTTTCTCCTTGGTTCAGGTGGGAGAGAGATGTCTCCCAAGACTAACAGACAAGTGTAATGAGTCTAGGGTGAAGTTTGTATACTTCAAAGACAAGAGTGACATGTTGCAGAATGTCTCCCTCATTGAGAGGGAGTGTTGATGTTTGGACAACATCAGGAAGACATTCTCTAAAGATAATAATTAATAATATAATTATTATTGATTATTAAATATAGCAAGTAAATGATAATAATAAATAGTTATTGATTATTCAAGGGACGCATCCTTTCATGGATGGTCACCTTATGTTCCCTATATATGGAACACTCATCATTGTAATAATACATTGAGTATTGATATCATCTCATATGAAAAAACAACATACCTATCCATTTTCTTGGGGGTAGTAAGGGGAAGAATGACCATGCTTGAACCCCATTTTGGATGCTAGCTATTCCATCATTTCATTCTGAAAGTGACTGCCATGATCAGTGAAAATATCACTCGGGATACTGAACCTGACAATAATTTGATTGAATATGAAGAAGGTGATAGTATTCCTGTTGGATTTAACTGTAGGCATGGCCTCGTCCCACTTAGTAAAGTAGTTTACAAGCATGATAATGTGTTGATGCCCCCTAGCCAAAGTTGGGCTACAATCCACAAAGTCCACCCCCCACTTGGTGAAGGGATCGATGATAATGACTGGATGGAGAGGGGTTGGATGCGAGTGCATTTTCTGAGTGAACACCTAGTAGGGGTGACACTTCTTAACCACTTCAACACAATATTTAAAGATAGACGACCATAAATAAATGACTCATAATATTTTCTGGGCTGTCGCAAGCCCGGATAGATGACCACCATAAGCCCCACTATGGAAATCATTTAGAACTGACTCAAATTCTTCGTGAGTTAAAAAATGAGGCAGGATATTGTCTATTCCTCAACGATACAAAGTGTCTCCGACGATAATGTAATTCTTATCTTGGTATCATACACGCCATCGGTCATCTTGCAAGAGATGCTGAGGGAACTTCAAAGTTTGAAGATAAAGAACAATTTCTCCATACCACGGGTTGGATGATGAGACAAGTAAAATGTGTTCATCCATAAACGAATAAACATGAATAACATCCTCATCCAATCGTGGGAAGTCAGATATTAACTCTGCAAAGACTAGTGATTTCTTGGATTTCGCAGAAGCGAAATCGAGATTGAATTCTTGTAAAATGACAATCCATTTATTGTATTTTTCCCCTATGATATGCCTGGTAAGGAATTATTGAAATGGATTGACATCGAAAACCACAGTAATTTTGCAAAGAAATATATAATGGTGTAATCATTGGACTACGTGGATGACATCCAAAGCTATATTTTCAACGTGAGAATATTTGAACTCATGATCGACTAAGTTTTGACTAAGGTAGTAGATGACGTGCTCGCACAACTTATCATCCTCCTGAACCAAAACCATACCAATCGTCTCTTCGGACACGACGACACAAAGCAAGTAATCCCTAATATAGTCCAAAGACTTCAGTAGAGGCGTTGATACCAAGGATTTCTTCAAAGCATCGAAGGATTCCTAGGCCTTATCATCCCAGATAAAAGGGGTGTCCTTCTTCAAAAGACGCATGAAACCCTTATTAATATTGGCATAGTTTACTCTAAACCGACGTAAAAAGTTAGCTTTCCCCTGTAAACCTTGAAGTTGTCGAATAGTGTGCATGGGAGGCAATCAAATGATTTCCTCAACCTTTAACGGATCTACCATGATCTCGGTCTCAGAGAATAAAAATCCTAGAAGACGTCCAGACCTAACGCAAAAGATGAATTTATGAGGGTTCAAACGGATTCTATAATGACGGCATCTTTCAAAAACTAGCCGAAGGTACTTAGGGTATTCCACTCTCTTATGAGAGTGACCAACAAGATCATCAAGATAAGCTTTGAATATATGCTTAAGATCATGGAATGCGAAGGTCATAGCACGTTGGAAGGTTTCTCTGGCATTTTTAAGGTCGAAAGGCATTTTCCGGTATGCAAAATTACCCCTAGGACAAATAAATGTTGTTTTATGTTGATCCTTGCGTTTAATTTGAATTTGGTTATACCCTAAAAATACGTCCATGAAAGAAAAAACTTCGCTTCCGCACACTCGTCAAGAATCTGATCGATGAAAGGTGTGGGGAAGTTGTCTTTAGGAACGACTTTGTTCAGGTCACAAAATTCCATGAATACATGGATGGTTCCTTGATTTTTATTCACAGGAATGGGATTGGATACCCATTTAGTCAAGGGAACTAGGTAGATAAAGCCAACATTAAGCAGTTTCTCTACTTATGCCTTAATAGCAGGGGCCTTTCAGGGATTGACATCTCTAAGACGTTGTCGAATAGGCTTGGCATCCAGATAAGTTATAATCTCATGCTCAAAAATTCGAGGGTTGATTCCTGGCATATCTTCATATGACCAAGCAAATACATCTCAGAATTCCTTGAAGAGCTCGGTGTAGATCGGGATTTCTTCTGGCGAAAAATCCTCACCAATGTGTACACTTTAAATCTTTCCAAGGGTACGAGAGATATCAATCGTGATGGTAGGAGAGATACTCCCCATATTTCCTTCAGTGTAAATGTCATGTGTATCAAGTGGAACTACGATGTGAATGACTATCTCGCTCAGAGTAGATCCAAATTCATCTTGTTCTATTCTAGCAAGATCTGGGAGAAAATAAGAGCAATGGTGCATGCCATCCCAAGGATTGTCAGAACCATTCATGGCCTCTATGATAGATTCATCCGAGGGTAAAGTCTCATCGAGGTAGTAATGTGAACAAGACGATGAAGTGTCCTACACGGGCTTAAGAACATGATCCTCCGCATTCGTTTACAAGGTAATAGGATCATAATCAACGGAAGAGTCAAGAATAACTTGATATGCTATCTCCATTGTCGATAGTGGCATGGCCAATCCAACATGCAACTGACCTTCACAAGACACAGTCGAGGAAGGTAGGGTCCAAGGATCGTTAAAATAGGAAGTGTGGAACGGAACATACCTATCTAACGAAACAGGCCTACTGGACATGGCGTAAACATGGTGAATCGGTGCCATGAAGTCGAAGGTACCCATAAGGGATGAATATATTCTGGCACCGATATTCTCAGTTGCCGACTGAGAATTTTTTACCATAGGGATCGACGGTCCAACAGATGCACTGGGGCTATCATACGCAAAAGATAATTGGTCGACTATCACAATCTTCCCATCGCGAGGGAAACAAAGAGTGTGGAAGACAGATGATACGACGACAGTCATATAATAAGTCCAATTGCATCCTAGTAACAAGTTGTAATCGAGGGGTGCATCAACCACCACGACATACACCTGTATCGTCTTCCCACCTAACTGGACCGGAAAGGCAGGAAGAATACCGTGAGGGTGGAAATAATGACCGTCAAAAGCAGTCAACATGGTCGGATATTGAGAGAGAGTTGGAGAGCCAAGAGCTTCCCAACAGATCATGGACATCACACATGTAGTAGCACCTTCATCAACAACTGCACGCTTGATGGTATACTTCGAGTAACCCACGTGGATTTGGAATGCCACATGGTAAGGAAAGCGAGGATTCACATATGTGACGTAAAACTTGATAAATTTCGAGCCACTGGGGTCTAGAGATCCTAACGCAGATAGCAAGGCATTCCTCTATGAAGGACACATCTGGAGTACCTCTAAGGCCGACAACACACAAGGGGTTTGAACCAGGTCCTCAACAATAGAGTAATTCTGGGCGACTCTAGCATTTGGATTGTGGGGAGAGAACTTGAGTACTCCTTTCAGAATATGAGGCGGTGGCTCTAGTTTTTTAATCTGCAAGGGTGTCTCTAGAGGAGGAGGATATTCTAGACCAGGTACAGTGTATGGAGAATTGTAATCGTGAGACCGGGTGGCTACATTAACCTAATAATTGACCATATTGATGCACAAACAGTAACCATCTTGTGCCGGTGGGTTTTGACTCCTACCAACCACATTTCCAGAATTTGAGGAGCTCGAGGACATGTGTTGTTTATGTGGAAAAGGATTCGTCAGCATGACAGGTGATCGAGATAAGAGCCTTGTAGCTTCCGCAAGTTTGGGGCATAAATGAGTAAGATGATCATTTGAACAAAGCTTACAAGGAAATTTCACCTCACGCCTTTCTTTCTTGCCCTCACCAACATTATTATTCGTCCCCTCATTATTACCATTGTCCTTGGGTTTATTATTATTCTTCCCACCTTTACAATTATTATTACGACCTTTATTCTTATTCCCACCTGGTTGTTGGTTACCATTTGGGTCGATTGATGATTGCACAAAATGTACATCCACCGACTGAGTGGGATCGGAAGACACAAACGAAGTTGGCCCTCCTGTAGAATAGTTTAGAGACAATTATTTCAAATGGATTATCATCGATTCTACGTTTTCACATTAGCAGAGCCTACAATGCCATCGACATGAGGTCTGCGATTTTGTCTAGGGTCATAGTTTTACCTCGGGGCATCTAGAATAATATAATATAACATCCCAGACTAAATGTATATAATATCTAACTGTTGGTCTTTGAATATTTCTTCTTCCTCAGATGTAACCCCAGATGTAGAAACATCCTTTGAAATAGGAGGTTGTAAAGACTTCAGGAACCATTCTAACAAGAAATCTGGGGGTATGCAGGTCTTGATCAACCTCTTCCATCTACGCCGCTCCTGTATGTGATCTGAGATATGAGTGGATTTTTCCTGGCATCAAGTTGACATAATTTCTAAGCCAACATTGTAACGAATCGAAAATTGGAAGTGGTTAAGGAAGACTAGCACCATCTGAATAAAGGTCTTGTATGCCCCCTTAGGTAGCTCGATAAGTGAAAGGTGGTAACATGATCACCAGGGTCCTTTCCATTCTTGCCTTCAAATTTCAGAATATCTGAAGGAAGCTTGGTGGGCACAAGGGGCCATGTAGGATCATGACACATAGGGTCATTCATCAACTTAGACAAGTCTGGCAGGTTGAGCGTGGCCAGAAAAGGGAGATGGGGTTGTGACATCTGGCCCCAAGCTCCCTGGAAAGATTATGCTTGGGGAATCACAACCCATCTAGGGTTCTAGTAAGCACCATGGCCCTGTCTGGGATTGTAAGACCCTCCTCCAGGCTGATTCATGTAGATTTTAACCTTGTACAATATTTACTGCAAACAAATTTTTAGTAAAAGAACAAAAGAGATACAATGGAAAATACAAACATTACACAAAGACTTTTCCCATGGAAACCCAAACCGGGAAAACCAACATATTATATATTCATTGATCATGATACATAGTTTTCAATACAATATACATATAGGAGCCAACGACATCCAAAACCCCAACCCAATGACCTGGATTACTCAACAAATCTAATTCCTTAACCGGAAATAGAAAACCATTGACAAAAAACCATGTGCTGAAAAACCACCTAAATATGTGACAATGTTACTCATGCAAAGAATATAACACATACCCAACAATTCATAAGGGGTTGGTTGGGCACCATTCCAGTAGGAATGTTCTGATGAGGGTTATAAAAATTTCCCCCAACCGAAGTGGCTTTGGGTTGGGGGTTTCCCAAGGTGTGAAATTGACCTCCTCCAGGTGTGAATCTAGAGGATAAAGGTGGATTCGTCATGCCAAACGGGTTGGTCAAAATCAAAATTTAGGAGGTGAGGTTAAAGGACAGAACTTGAGCATAACCTTGTCTGCCAGGTTGGTTACTCCACCCAAAAACAACAAGATTAGACCCAAGGTTAAAAAAAGGAATGCCTCTCATGGTAGGAGTCGTTTGAGGGATCTGAGTGCCACCAAATGAGAATGGATTATAAGGAGGAGTTGTGCCCCCAATTCCAATGCTAGAATTAGGGCCAGTGGTTGGGATGGAGTTTGAAACTGCGAAATAAAATTTGACATACCATAGGAAAAAGGACTAGAGGCCGTCGAGATGGACTAAACATTATAACTCGGTGAGTGACCAAGAGACCCAAATGGGTTTGTGGCAATAGGTTGAGTATTCTCTATAGGATGAGCAACAATGATGATAGGTTCCTCCAACACTACGACCATTGTGGTTGCAGGAGTGGGTGTGGGATTTGAGGGGCTCCCAGTATTTTGATGACTCATTTCAATACTCATTCTTGTAGAATCACAAGTCTGATAAGTGGATGTGTGTGTACCATGTTTAATAACTCTATAGCTTTTAGAAGGAAAAGACTCAAAATCCGGTGGTAACTGTAACAAGCGGTGAGACCGGTGGGGAAGCTGGTCTGAGTCCACGATGAATTAAGACTCAAGATATGAAAACAAATCCTAAGGCCAACTAGTAGCCAAAGAGCACACCAAAAATAATCAAACGACTAGTATGCACACAAACATGATAAAGTGGCTGAAAGGGGCCTCCCTCCCTAAAGTAGGTATGTCTCACCCAAGGGGGGCCTGAGACTCCCTGCTAAAGATCGGAGCTATCCGAATCAGTTATAAGGGCCCTCGTGGGCTTAACAACTAGTCGGTCAGATCCCCCTGGAGAGGTAATCCTCCATAAAGGAAGTGTGTTGTCCGACCCTTATCTGACCCAGGGTACCTACAGAATAACCCCTGCAAGCAACCTATGTGGAACCTAAGTCAAGCAACTAAGCAACCACGGTATAATTGATGCACAAGAGAACAATTGTAATTCAGGTCCACCATATGGTCAGGGTAGAAAATACCGAAACCTTGAAAGCACCACCTCTCACGGAGGTATGTGCACTAGCAAGATCCCCATATATGAATAGATCCCCAAAAATATATCTGACGCTAAGAAGGTATCGAGGGCATATCCCTTCAACCGACCTCACGCAACCTCTTGCTTAACTCTGGTGTAAGCAGAGCCTCCTGATATTACTGATTATACAATGGATTTCTCCACTCCCTTAGTCAGACACATATGTTGATTTAATAGCCTTGGAGAAGTTTACTCACAAAATCCTATTCCAAGGCCCTAAATCCTAAGATAGTGTGTGCACCCTAGAAAATAAAATCGTTACTAATCAATTTAAAATTATAGCGTTAATTTTAATGGTCTTGATTACTCAAAAGGTGCATTTGTGAAACTAGTGATGTTATGACTCGACAAGTAAAGTAAATGAATATGAAAACAATGCAAAGTCCTAACTTCAATTTCCAATAAATGATATACTTCATAAACATGCAATTTTCAATTCAATTCTGCAATTCTAAATAAAAATGCAATCTTTCTTTACATGCACTAAGATAAATGACAAAGACTCAAGAGATCTAAATTCCAATTAATGTAAAATGCCTATTTTTTTTGTATTTTCAATATAAGAAAAATGAAAATGCAAGGACTGAACAACAACTTGATACAAAGACTCTACTGTGTATAGACAAAGAAAACCCAAGTAGGATATCAAGAAGCAAAAAAACCCAGCCCAAGGTGCAAGGAAAATCAAAATGAAAGTATGATGAGAAAGGCACTGCCCAAAAATTCAACCAAAGATAGGTTTCCTGTCATTCCACAAACACTTAACAGTCACTACAGAGACCCAAAAAGACTCAACAATCATGAAAACCTACCCAACAACCACAAAACCCAACAAACAAGCAATAAATGTTGATGTACGTGATTGTTCAAGGGAAAATCATGTATGTACACAACTTGCAGAAGGACAACACATGTATATACACGTCTGTCAAGCAAAAACCTGCATATATGTGTCAAAACACAACTAGGCTAAGGATAAGGCTTAAAGACTCAGACCCAAAGTGAATAGAGGCTATCAAACAATCATACAACAAGAAACTCCATATGAATGAGAGAAATCTAAGGAGAAAAACACTCCAAACCCCCCAAAAAGGAAGATTCACTCTCCAATATGGTCGCCAATTATGTTACAAGGAAAATCTCTCGATGGCTAGGGGTAAACCACAACAGATGAAAATGACTGCAGAAATCAACTCTACTCTCAAGTATGTTATATAAACAAATATGTTAGCGAGACAAGATAAAAGGCCTACCTCGTCCAGACATTCGATGAACTCCACCGTTGAGCACTTGACCCAAAGAAATATACCTGCAACTAATCCTCAACAACCAAGCAATGCAAGCATATGGTGATAATATATGATGTTAGCACATTCAATAGCATAATCCATCAACATTCATAACAAATATTCCCATGGAATAATAATTAAAATATTTGCAAGATTTTACTTGGATGAGAAAAGAGTATTTCTATTAAGATATAATCAACATAAGTGAATAAGTTACAGACTTGTGTGTCAGCACGGTTCAGAACAAAGAAACCATGTTCCTTCCAACTGGGCCTCCACCACTTCAATCCTCCACCAAAGGAAAGCTCATATAAGAGAGACAATGAATTTCTCAATCATTAAGGGAAGAGATTGGGGGACGAACAATGTGTTTAGACTTAAAGGATAAAGGGATGCAGACTCAATGGGAAGTGGATAATTCCTCCAGAGTAACTTTGCTCTCAAAGTTGAATTCTTTCTCCTCTTTTCCATAGCTCCGATTTGTCCCATTTATAGCCTTCAAGTGGAACTGAAGGGTTGAGTCCGAATGTTTCCAATATATGGAAGGCCAAGGATCATTGATCTTGTGACGTGACATGGAAACCCGACACTATTTTTCAATTTTGGGCACATTTCCCGATGTACATGGGTTGTAGTGGTGCAACCTGCATATATACATGTTGTATAGTAGGCAATGTGCGTATATGTGGAAAATTTGTATTTTTAGCTCTGGGATTTGCAAAAGGGGACTTCAAGTCTGCATAGGGAAATGGAAAGAAGCCTTATGTGCAAGATTGCATGGGGTGAGGCAAATCTTGCTCTAACAAGGGCTTGTGTGAAGTCTCCCACAAAACCAAGAGAATTGGCTTTGAATGGGTTTGAGGGAAGATTGTTGGTGATGCACGCAGGGGCATATGGAGACCTCAGTGTCAAAGGTCGAATCTCTAGCATGGAACTGCATCAAAATTATGGCGAAGTTTGATTTAAAACTTGGTTGTAGGACTTCCATAGGATCGAGGGACGATGACCAAGACTCCAATATAAATTGCGTGGGTCAAAATTTACTTAAAGGTTTGAATATGTATTCATGCACATCAAATGGGTTTTATTTTAAATCCAAAGTTTCAGTGTATAAATATACATTTACATATATTTGTGCAGAAGGCCAAGAAAAGTGGGTTTTATACCTTGTCCAATCCTTTGAAATGGCGCGCTTTGTAATTTTTCCCATTTCACCAAAGTGTTTTGTTTTTTTTTAATTATAGTTTTGACCAATAAACTATTGAAATCCATTTTTATAAGGTTTCCATGTGCATATTTGATTGTAGTGGAGTTAGATACCATAAAGTCTAACCACTTAGTGCATTTCTATGGCATTGGCCTTAAGTTGATGTTCAAATATTGTAAAACTTTTGTAACCACTCTTAAAGTGATGAGGAGAGTGAGAGACATTTTGTCCTATGCCTAAACTTTGTCAATCCTTGTTGGAAACATTGTAATGGGTCTTGCAGCCACTATTGAGTGTGAGGCATTGTTTTTCCTCGGCCTATTTTCGAAGCATTGTAAACTTGTCCATGAGTCTTTTATAAACTCTTGGAAAGTATGATCTTGTTTAAAATTTTTGCAAAAATTGTGATCCATGCATTTTTAGATATGTATTTTCATATTGATGCAAGTATTGCATTAACATCCTCATTCTAAAGTACAAAGGTGAAGGAGAAGAAGGGTGCGGCTTTTCAGAAACATTTGTTATGAAAATCAAGGAATCAACTACAGATTTTCATATTTATGCAAGTGTTGGCATCAACATCCTCATTCAGAAGTAAAAAGGTGAAGGAGAAGAAAGGTGTGTCTTTTCATAAACATTTTTTATGTAGATCAAGGAATCAACTACAGATTTTCATATTGATGCAAGTGTTGGCATCAACATCCTCATTCCGAAGTACAAAGGTGAAGGAGAAGAAGGGTGCAACTTTTCAGAAACATTTGTTATGTAGATCAAGGAATCAACTACATATTTTCATATTGATGCAAGTGTTGGCATCGACATCCTCATTCCGAAGTACAAAGTTGAAGGAGAAAAAGGGTCAAACCTTTCATAAACATTTGTTATGCAGATTGAGAAGCGGGGAAGTGCATAATGGAGTGTAAGACTCTTCCTAGAAGTTGGTGAAGGTAGTTGTGGACATTCAAGTTACAGTTTCTCTCTATACTTTTGGAGGACCAAAAGGGATTTTTGTTGGGAGGTGTGATCCAATAGGATCTCCACTTCCAATGAAGAAGTATCAAACAACGTTCTGCAACTATATGGACAAGGTGTATTGCACTTTACACACCAAGGCTAAATCTCATTAAATTTTTGGTAAAGGTGAAATGATTAATTATAAATTATTAATGCTTTTGAGCATATTGTTCTCATATATTTTTCGTTGTATTTGTAAAAACGAAATTAAATGAAGTGTGATAATCCATCTCAAAATTAGTTTCCTAGTTTTAAGGGGAAGTTGGGAGTCTCATGAGTTGGTTTGGGATTCTTCCTCATTTTATCACAAGTGGTTTCCTAGTATCAAGGGGAATTTAAGGGTCTCATAAGTTGGTTGAGATGCTTTCTCATTATTGTCCTTTAGGTTGTTATTAGATCCTAAATTTGTGGATATTGTCTCCTTGAATTATGGAGAGAAGGAAACTATATAAACTCCTTATGTAAGTCCTTTGAGGAGCCCCCCTTGGGGAGAGATATTAGTAGGGCTTGAGAGAGCTTTGCATTGAGAGCAATGTAGTCCTTCTGGTGTCTAGTGTAAGGTCACTCATGTGAGTTCCTTCTTGAATCCCTTTTTAAGGACAAGGTATCTTTTTTTGGAGCACATAACACATTTGTGAGAAGGTCCCAACCCTTGCATAAGAAGGATAATAAAGCGATTCATATTCCAAGAGGATCCGAAGATGTAGCCATAATTTGGTGAACTCTGTTAACACATGGATGTCAAATTATATGTGTGATTTTTGGTTGTATTCTCACTTGATTAAGTAGATATTTAATTGCGCGTGCACATAATTATGATAATATTCTCATGTTCACAATGCACATGCAATTAATCGTTAGTAAAAGGTCCTCATCATAGATTTTTGTAGAGAAGGTTCCCACAGAAAATATCGAATCACACACCAATTGGAAATCACTCAAGGAAGATGGTAAGGATTACACCTTTGAAGATTTCTGTGGTCTTTTGATTACTGATCAACATAGATTTCTTGGAAAAGGAAAGCTTGGTGGTAAAAACGAAGCCCACTTTCTCAAGGGAAAAGGCAATATGGATCCCAGGAATAGAGGGCAATCTGACACCTCTACATAGAAACATGTATACCATGACCAGGGACCCCAGAGACAACCACAAAGAAGTCGTAAGAAGAAGACATGTCATTATTGTGGAAAGACTAGATATGTGGAGAAAAAATTATATAAGAAGAGAGACCATTTAGAGGAGAAGGTTAAATTACTTGAAGGAGATGTATCCGTTGTTTTATGACCTACTGATAATTTCACATTCCAAGTCAGAAATTATCAGGCATTTCTATCTCATTCTGCATAAAATGAATGGGTTGTCGACTCTAGGTGCACTCTCATCATATCTCCAAATATGCCCCTTTATTCATGAGATTCAATAAAGTTGAGGAGAGTAAAATCTATGTTGCTGATGGTTTTTCTCTGGATGTTGTTGGTCAGGGTGATGTTACTTGTTGATATGGGAAATTTTTCGACGTTTATCATGTGCCAGATCTCAGTGAAAATATGTTATATGTTTCTTAATTGACACAAAAAAACATGATTGTGTATTTTTTTCCTAATCGATTCTATGTCCATGATTTGAATAAAGGTAATTCAATTGTCCCTAGCAGGCTTCTTGACCCGATGAACAATTTGTAAAAGTTCCATGACTTGATTCGACTTGAACCTGAATCGACTGCACTTTCTTCTCACACTAATGAGAGAAGTTTAATTTGGAATTAACAACTCAGAAATTTGAAGTTTTGAAGTCTGCAGGCAATGGAAACTCAAAACATGGTTGCTAGTCTGTCAAAGGTGTTTTCCCCTGAAGGAGTCTGTAAGGGGTGAATTCTTGGGAAGCATCATCAGGAACCATTCGACTCTAGTACAGTGTGGAAAACACATAACCTACTAGTATTGGTTCACAATGATGTTTGTGTTATAATATGAAATATGTGTGCTTGTTTTACCATTAACAATACCCTTGTCACCCAACCATAGGCCAAATCCACCCTCCGAGCACCTTAACCTTGACATAGAATCACTTCAGAAGAAAACCCTAGGCTAGATAGCCAAACAAAGGCTAGCACACCTTTCCCCAAGGATAGTGCATCACAAAGAGATGATCAGATAGTACAAACCCTAGCCAAGAGATAGTCCAAGCATAAATGCTAACTGCAATGGCATCTCTCCTCCAAACCTGCACAAAAACTGGGCAACTACAGTGCGCACAAGACTGGGCACTGCAATTCTAAGACTACCTTCCAGAATGAGAACTAGCATCCTGTATTTATACTAATTCTGGCTAACTGCCAGGGAAAACTTCTCATTCTGGGTATATGTTTGTTCAGTATATAATATTATTTCTAGCCAACTTCTTCTCTTGGAGGCTAATAACCTAATATAAATTATCTTCTTGAGCCGACAAGTCTTCTAGGGTTATTATCCAAATCATTAGGGTTTCTTCTTGCTTCTCAGAGTATTCTATCATTGTCAGGTTTACACGTGGAGGTAAATACCTCCCACAACTACCATAATATCAACACTCCCTCCTAGCTAGGGAGGTATTACAGGTAATGGTCTTTGAGCACAAAACATACCATTCACCCGGTAGCATCAGCATAGTTATATAGACTAGATCATGAGCACCATCATCATCATTAGCTGCATCATCTCTCGAAACCATACTCAATCTGAGTAATCGGACATGATGCTCACTCCACAGAATGATACAAGAGCCATTCTTCTAATCTAGAAGAGTAAATGTTCTGAACCATTTTTTGTCTGGAAAATCTATGTTTATCATTCATTTGGCTGATAATTATTTTCAATAAACTACTTGATAGTCTTCAAGGAAATCAGAATAAAATAGTACACAACTGTGTCTATCCATAGTAGTACATAACTACAATCCAGTGGTACAATACCACACCAAGTAGCAAACAAGTACTTGATCAGTAACGTATATTCACAAATAGTGGAACACATCCACCACAGTAGTATACATCTACTGTCATACAATATTCATAACAATCATCTAATATCAACCTGCAAAGAAACAATGTTATGGTATAAACTGAATCATCTGGGCCAATCTTTCACCCACGTCTGTGAAATATGAAAGAATATCTACCCTTGGAGTAGAACAATGAGATATCTGGACTATTCTTCTCAATTAATGAAGAATAATTGTCCTATATTCTGAACCTAGACCATTCCCCACCCTATGCCATTCTTCCTACACTAATCAAAGTGTATCCTGGAGAGAATCTATAAACCCTAAGGAATGCCTATTCCTGATTGTTGAGCCTGGACCATTCCCCACCCTGAGCCATTCTTCCTACACTAATCAAAGTGCACCCTGGAGAGAATGTATAAACCCTAAGGAATGACTGTCCAGACCATTTCCTCTGTTAAACACAAGAGGAAAAGACTGCCCTGCATCAACCTCCAAAATAGACCATTCCTCATGTTAACCACAATGAGAAATAATTGTTTGACGAGGCGGGCCAGTCTTCTTGAGTAACCTTCAAGAAGAGAGACTGCCCTAGACCACTCCCCATGTTAACCACAATGGGAATTCACTGTCTATGATACATCATCAATCTGGAACATTTCCCATGTTAACCACAATGGGAAATTGTTGTCCGTCAGAAATGTCAATCCACTTTCCGAACATGAAAGAATCTGTCCAAGCTGGACTATTTTTCAATGAATGTCTTCAATAATATTTTAGTGCTCCCTCCCAACCTAGGAGTCATATCTTCCTTTTTCAATAAGGAAGTCATCTCCATAAGCTCCATCTTGAGTATGCAAACTCTTTCATCTTTTACCAAAATGTCTGCTTAGCTGCTCATCTGTGGAGATATGTGTTGGAAAATCACTTTCTCCTTTCCAAACTTCATTACAGATAATGTAATTCTTGGTTTCAAATGTACTTTGGTCTGGAACACTAGTTTTTCTCTGAAGGCTTCATGTAGCTCTGATTAATAGAGTATATCATTGTTGGAAAACTGGAACATATCCATGTGGCACTTCTTCTGTCATAATGAGATATGATCTACTGAGTAATCATCTTGATACAATATCTTTGTTATAGAAAATATTCACCATGCTTTTGCTGTGCAATAGAGGTTCTCCACCAAGTTTTCTTCTTCTATCTGCATGCAAGGGTCTCTTTCTAGTATGCCTCAAAGTATTGAGGTTTCTCTTCATACGCTCTTTATTCAATTTATCTGAAGAACACTCTTTGCATTCATCCGATGTAGAACTCCAACTCATGGATGTTGCGAATGATATAATGACTCATGTAGAGATATGTCTGGTTTACTAGAACAAGTAATTGTCATAGTCTTCTCCCTCCATCTGGGAGAACCTCTAGCTCTGGATCTTACAATGCTTTCATATATACACTGTTCTTCATCACAAATTTCAGTTCTTCTTGATTGCTTTCATATCAGGATGGTAGTCTTGTGATTCTCGATACAATGACTGGTTGTTCAGGCTTTTCTTCTTTCTTGGAATCTTCATGTTCTTCCTCATGTTTTTCTTTAGATTTTGGGTCCATGGAGTTTCTTATAGATTGCATGCCCTAAAGATTCCACTTCTTTCTTTTATCATAGGATCACGGATCTGGATGGACAACGAGGGATACTTTAAGGCTTCTCTTCAAAGAAGACTTCTTCTAAGATTGAACTGAACATGTATTGTCTTTCATGATTACTACCATGGATATATACTTCATCATCTTCAATGGATCATAGGATTATCTCCCTCCTAATCCTTGATTCATGTAAGAGTGCATATAATCGACTCCCTCCATCTAAAAGATTCCATGCTTCCATCTGCATCTTCATTGTCTTCTGAAATATATAATTGGCTTTCTATGTCTAGCCAAGTCCATGCTTCCATCTTGTTGTCTTCTACAAAACGTCATAAGTCTTTCTCCAATTTCTTCTCGATTGCTGACTTCTTTCTGTCTTTGCTTCTTCTAGGTCTCTTCATGATTGATTCGACTTATCTTGCAATAGATTCCACATGATTTGTTTGATGTATTTCATTCTTTCATGTATTATCTAATGATATCAATCCTTGTCTTTTTATTCTTCCATCTGTATAGTTCTTCTTGGAACACATTATCTTCCAGAAGATAGATATACAAGATATGTACAGAGACGATGCAAACAAGATATGTACAAGAACTAAGAAGAGTATTGTTACCTTAAGAAGAAGAAGTCTCTTTTGTCCTACTTAGTCTTCTTTGTAGGTTCCTTTTCTTCGGCAACTAATGCTTCGTGTTTCTCCTTCCTTTTCTTTAGCTCGGGACAATGATTCTTGTAGTGGCCATAGTTTCGACAGTTGAAGCATTGTACTTCTGAAATGTCTTTCTCTTGATTTGACTTCCTCCTTGAACCAAACTTCCTTTTGTTCCCAAAATTCTTGAATCTTGTTGTGAAGGCTTGATCACCGTACTTCTTTTGGGGTTTCTCTTTTGCAACGATCCTTGATTCTTCTTGAGCACAACAAGTCCAAAGTTCTTCAAATGTCCGATACTCCTTCCTTGTGTTCATGCTTGCGACAAATGCATCCCACGTCTTGGGAAGACCATTGAGTACTATGTTTACCAATTCCTTCTCTAAGATGATCTCTTCAATAGCTTGTAGTTGATCTCTTAACTGAGAGATTCTCACAAAATATGATGTTATGCTGTCATCATCATTCATCTTCATGTCACAGAGCTATTTCTTCAGACTCATTACTTGTCCAATGTTTCTGACTGAGAAGCAACTTGTTAGGGCATCGTACATCTTCTTCGATGAGTCAATATGGGAGATGTAGGGTATCAAGTGGTCTTTTATAGATTCCACTATGATTCTCATAACATTGATGTCACTGTCTTTGAACTTCTCCATAGATGCAACGTTCTGCGGTTCCTTCTCTTTTCCTTCTTCAAACTCTGGTTTCACGATCTTTCCTTTCACAATATCCAACACTTTATTGTTGGAAAGGATGAGGTCAATCCTTGTCTTTGATGCTCTGACGTTAGAGGCTCCATCTAACTTGTTCTCTGACTTCATATAATAAGTCATGGCTGCTTTGACTTGGTCAAACCCTAGTTTTGACCAAAAACTCAAACTTCACGTCTTGGCTTGCTGAGAGTATCAGGAGATGCGTCAGGCTAGAGCACACGGATCTATCCAAAGATTAGGTCAATCCATTCAATTAAGGTGCCTCAACAAGAGGATTAGGTTTTCTGCAACTGCTCCTTCTTGTAACCCTAGCGACAGTGTCTTGGAAGCTACTTCTGCTAGTAACCCTAGTGACAGTGTCTTGGAAGATGCTTTTGCTAGTAACCCTAGCAGCAGTGTTTTGGAGGATGCTTCTGCTAGTAACCTTAGTGGCAGTTCCTTAACAAGCTCAATATCTTAGCGGCTATGTTTCCTTCCAGCATTTAGACTGAATGAAGGAGGTGTGGGCCCATAACCTATTAGAATATGAAATATGTGTGCTCATTTTACCATTGACAATACCCTTGTCACCCAAGCATAGGCCAAAGCCACCCTATGAAAACCTTAACCTTGACACAGAATCACTCCAGAATCAAACCCTAGGCTAAATATCCAAACAAAGACTAGCACACCTTTCCCCAAGGATAGTGCATCACAAAGAGATGATCAGATAGTCCAAACCCTATCCCAGAGATAGTCCAAGCATAACTGCTAGCTGCAATGGAAACTCTCCTCCAAACCTGCACAAAAACTGGACAGTTGCAGTGTGCACAAGACTGGGCACTGCAATTCTGAGACTGCCTTCCAGAATGAGAACTAGCCTCATGTATTTATACTAATTCTGGCTAACTGCCAGGGCCGACTTCTCATTCTGGGTATATGTCTGTTTAGTATATAATATTATTTCTGGCCAACTTCTTCTCTTGGAGGCTAATAACCTAATATAAATTATCTTCTTGAGTCGATAAGTCTTCTAGGGTTATTATCCAACTCATTAGGGTTTCTTCTTGCTTCCCAGAGTATTCTATCCTTGTCAGGTTTACATGTGGAGGTAAATACCTCCCACAACTACCATAATATCAACAGTTTATTGCATCAATCTACCTTCATTGGCAGATGCAAGGTACATTTTGACTTTCATTAATGATTTCTCCTACTTCACATGGGTATTTTTCCTAAATAATAAGAACATTGTCTTTTAAAAGTTTAAGGAGTTTCGGGCCCTTGCTGAAAAAAAATGTGGTCGACCCATCAAATGATTGAGATAGAACAATGGTGGTGAGTATGTAAAATGATCTTTTGAAGAATACCTACATCGATTTGGTATTAACTAGCAGTGGTTGGTTCCTCACATTCCTCAAAATAATGGTGTTGCAAAATGCAATAATCAGACATTAGTCTAAATGGATAGATGTCTTTTGTAGGATAAATACCCGTCTCCTCGCTTCTGTACTGAAGTGGTCTATTTTGCAAATTATCTTCTCAATCGCATCTCAACTCGAGTTGTTCCTTTCATGACTTTAGTAGAACAATGGTATGGAAAACAACGTTCAGTCGACAACCTCCATGTGTTTGGATGTGTTTCTTGGGATCACATTCTTGGTGATTGAAAAAATAAGTTGGATGCAAAGAGTCATTTTTTCATCTTGATGGGATACTCTGAAGAGTCTAAAGCCTATCGTTAGTTTTATCCTATCAAATGAAAAATCATCATCAGACGTAATGTTTGGTTTGATGAAAAGTCTTCTAGCACTAAGTTATTGAATTATTCTTTTGGATTGTTGTAGGATGATACCTTTGATGGTGTCTCTGACATTGGTGATTTTGTTCCATTATTCAGTCCTTCAAATGGATAGTTTAACTTTCTCCCCGTTTCAACTAGATTGTTGACCTCCGTGTCGACTAGTAAATTGTCTTCTATTTTGATTTGTTCATCGATTGAAGACCCTCCGACTTATGACTGAATTGTTGAAGTGAACTGGAGTTCACCTATTTCTTGTCTACCCCGATGGGATGCCTAGCCAATTGAAGTTGTTGGAGCTAATGTTGGATATGCTTCTTGCGAACGATAGAGTTGAATTCAGAAGAAACCTGATAGAATTTCCTTGATGACTCATGTACTTGAAACCTCAGACCCTATTACCTACTCAAATGTTGAAGGAGGACCTAAATGGGAGCAGATCATGAAGATTGAAATTGATTCTTTTTCTAAGAATCAAACTTGGGACTTGGTTCTCTGACCGCAAGGAAAGAACATTTTGAAGTGTCGATGAATCTACATGACCAAATTTACCTTTGAAGGTGTTGTTGAGTGACATAAATAATGACTCGTCATGAAGGTATTTTCTCAACAAAAATACATTGGATACACTAATAATGATCTCATCCTTAGATTCAAGAAACAACTTGTTGACTCCTTTGACATGACAGATCTTGGTGCTCTGAATTATTTTTTGGGTCTTCAAGTATTACCACTTTGTGATGTTTTTTTCATTTCTCAATCTAAATATGTTATGGATTTTTTGACACATTTTAATATAGTTTATTTCAAGCCTTGTTCTACTCCCTTTCAGTCTCGAGTGAAGCTTACTAAAACCTGTCAAACACTTGTATTCAATGTGACACTTTACCTTTTTCATAGTTGACCTGCAATTTCCTTTGTTGTTAGTGTGGTTTCTTGGTTCATGTAGGACCCCAAAGAAAGCAAGTGGAAAGAATTCAAGCATAGTGTTCACTATTTGAAGGGTACCACTAAATTTGGTATCAATTATTCTAAAAGTTTAGACTCGCTACTCGGATACACTAAATTCAGTGGGCTGGTGACGATGATGATTAAAAGTATACTTCTGGCTATATGTTTTTCTACAACACTGGACCTTTGATATGGTCATTCCAGAAACAAAAGGTCGTCTCCTTTCGACTAAAAAAGCCGAATATTGTGGCGTCATTCAAGTAGGTACTAAAGCAGTATGGATTTGGAAACATTTTGAAGAGCTTGGCCTTCATGTTCAGACCTCGACTACGATCTACTGTGATAAGCATAGTGCTATATATGTTGATGACAATCTTGTTGCTCACAGTAATAGGAAGCATGTTGAGCTCCATGATCACCATTTTAGACAATTGGTTCATGAGAATGTTGTCTCTCTTGAATATTGCAGAATAAAAGATCAAGTTGTTGGTATCTTCACCAAACCTTTAGATGAATCCATATTTATTAAGATATGCACACTGCTTGGGATTCATGAAGCTACAATTATGGGGGGGGGGGGGGGGGGGTGTTCTAGTAATGTAATTTCACCTTCTGAAACTCCAGAGCTATGTGTTAATGGAGGCGTGTTGGAACATCAAGCATTGATGGTTCATCACACATCTCCTAGGTTCATTCATTTGAGATATTGACCTACATATGGATACAATATATCGAGTGATCGATCGACACACCACAACAGTTGGTAAAGTAATCGACATTCCTGTCAGTCAGAGAGCTGACCAACAATAAAAAATAGTCATGCGGTGGATCAACTATCCAAAAAATTGACTACGCGTTGGATGCGTAGGTGGTTAGGTCGAGTCACGTCGAGTCAATATGATAGAGAGTATTTTGTGGAGTCAACTCTAAAATCCAACGGTTACATGTGGACAATATCTTCCTGATTCTATGCAAATAAATTAGATATTGAGGCTATAAAGAGACCCCTTGGGTCATTATCAATCATGGAATTGGAGTTTGTGTAATATATCATGAAGATCAAGATGTGAAACATGCATAGTGATGTTCTGATCACAATGCACTCTGCTTAAGTGTTGTAAGAGTGTCTTTAGACACTGCCATCTATCTTTGAAATTTTTTTATTCCTCTTCAATTATCTGCAATATTTTCTTATGTTTCACGTCAGTTCCACCCTATTCCCAAACATATACAATTAACTAGAAATTATGCAATAATGTAATTTAGATAATCATCAAACTCATCTAATGAAGTAAATCCATCAACCTTCTCTCTTTTGTAATGGTATACAACTATATATTTAAAATAGAAATTTTGTAATTATAATGTAATATTAGATAATCATAAAACTCTCTTACATAAATATACAATATGGTTTATAGATATAGGGGAATTATGTACTCATTCTTATTAATCATAGTACATAAAGTACATTTGTAATCTACACTCTCACATTTTAATATTCTGGCTTACATCTAACTAATTATTGAAACTATCATATGATCAACCATTGATTAGATAATTTGATCTTTGTTATTGTTCAAACTAGCATCCTTTGTAAGGGTGCTATTGGGGGTATGCACAACACAGGAAATGCACCATTGTCACCTTGGCACAACCTCCCCTTCACTTTAGGCCAACTCTTTGAAGCCATGGGGGGTATCCCAATCCTTGGAAACAAACTATATTGTACCTTTTGGTTGCTCACGATATAAGTCACTTCAAACTACACACCTCAATATATGGTTAGATAGACCAATGTCAAAGTATCCAAATGCCTTGAGAATATTCAACCAAGAGTTAGGGAAATAAATATTACAATACAACAAGGCTTAGGATATAATTATATGATTGATGAGATATGGAATAAGTATGCTACAAAAGAAGTTTAAATCAACACTAAGATATCACCCTTTAAATGAAGAAGAAAGTACCTTTTACTGCACAAAAGTGAGATCTAATTGCACAAATCTAGAATGAATGGTATACATGAGTTGTCCTCTGATTATATGTTGCAAATTGGACTAGCTTGTTTTTTCCAACAATTCAAGAATCTGATATATGATAAAAAAAAATGCAGATTTTTGGGTGAGGAAAATCACCCAAGAGTGCCTAAAAGCACTTAGAATGATATACCTTGTGTATTTTATCTAGGGAAATCAATAAAATATGCAAAACAATAGTCCAAAAATGATTAATTGCGAGTGCAAATAAATAGTAACCATAAAATTATTTCAAACTTGCAAAGAGAGGTGGTGAATATCCCTAGAGTTTCACCAAACATCTCCAAAATAAATTTTAATAAGAATTCTTAGGAGATGAATTTCATTGTTAGAATGTGTTAGATATCCTTTATAAACAATCCACAAGTGAAATATAAGCTAGGGTAAAGTTAGATTTTTCCTTTTAGGGTTTCACCAATTTTTATTTTTTATTGTTATAATTTAATTTCCAGAATTAGTAAACACCTTAAATTAGCCATAAAACAATAGATAGAAACTTAAAGCAGAATAATAGGGACAATTTTCCTTCTTGGGGTTAGAAATTAACAATGAAGCATAAATCCATAGATGCAAATGTTTAGAAAATGAAAGTAAACCATTAGCTTTGCACTAGACTATGAAATAAATATTTTTGATGGTATATATTTTATATTTTCTTGTATTTTTATGTTTTATATGACATGAAAATAAAATAATTGAATTTTTAGGGTTTTTGTGATTTGTTGTTGGGAGATAAACTTAGTGCCTTGTCTCCACTTAGGGATTATGGGGTCAAGAATTATGCCCCTCTAAGAATTGGTTATCCAATGTTCATGGATTAGAATGAGAGACTAGGGCCTGAAAGCTAGTAGTCTCTTGTCTAATCAAGACAAACCATGAAAACCAAGGCCCTAAAAGAAGGGTTTCCTCAAGGGAACAATATTCACCAACAAGATCAACAAATGACTTGAAAAAAATACTTAACACAATTGGCAAGGAGTATAGAACTAATCAAGACAAGAGATAAGCACTTACCAAATCATTTTAGGGAAGAAGGAAGAGATACAAACCTTAGGCGTGCTCCCTCCAAGTAGTTGATAACTCAATGGATTGATCTTGCTAGTGTTTTTATCTGTAAATTGTCATGGATATTCCACTCAACAGTTTGTCACAACAGATCTATGAAATATTGAAATATTTACTATGAAGGTTAATTTCCTTTAGATGTGAGATTCTTTAATTACTGGTTTTCTGCTTAAAATGTATTAAATAGCTGAAATGTGGAAAATAGAGAATATAAATAAAAAATCACGCACCATCCACAAATAAACACAAGATATAACCTGGAAAACCCAATATAAGAGAAAACTTAGCTAGAAGGTGAGCCTGCTCTGCTCTCTTTTCTTCAAATGAAAGTACAAAGGAAGAGGCAATCTCTATGGAGTTCCCTTTTACACTATGGCCTGTATGGATACTATAGATTCTCTCTTGCTCTATTATTCTCTAAAAAATACCACTCCTAGGTTCTATGCTCAACTATGGAACAAATAGAATGCTAAATAATGGAACCCCTTCTCCTCCTAGCGACCCAATATTTAACATCGACCGATAGCCATCTAGGGGTAGGGTTTTGAATTCCTCAACCCCCAATTGTGATAAGGTTTTGGACCTTATATAATATTATTGAAATTACATATGTGGCTATCCCCATATGCATTAGTAATGAGGGACAACATGGAATTCACACATACCATGGTCGTCAACATGGTCAATTAAATTACATAAGGAATAAATTTTTCATATGAGCTCCTATTGACACGGTTTTTGCACTATTAGAAAGGTCTCAATGTGTAGAATAACAAAAACGGGTCCTATATAAATGTTAGAAAGTATTCACCCAAAAAATTTCTTTTGATGCCTCAAAATGGCTCTAGAATAATTCAAACCCCAATTTTCCAAATTGGGACCTATCATTAAAATGACCCTACAAGATGATTCCTCCAATTTTTCCACTCTCAAAGCATAAATATAGATGAAAAATAATATATTGATCCTATTTGGATCATACATCACCATTTATGGAGGCTTTTGGTCCCCAAAATCTTTACTAAATGAGGTGAGGAAATATTTCCTCTACCTTCTCCCTGGAGTACCACTTTGCTTTGTCTATAAGTTGTCCTTTCAAACCCATCTACCAAAGATCATGTTTCCCTTGTATTTTTTTTTTTCTAGGTTGCTTCTACAAAATTGTTTCCTCTGCCAACTCTTCTTGAGCATCTGGTGGTAAGTCCTCTATGGAAGGTAGGACCTTCTCCTCCTCCTGATCCAAAATGGAAGACTCCTAGAGTTTTAGATTCTCCACATTCACTATTGAGTAAATGTGCATGTATTGGGGGTAGGTCGAGTCTATAGGAATTATCCCCCACCTTCTCCAATATATCTAAAGGTCCATATCATAGATCCTTGATATTCTTACCATGACCCTTTAGTCTTTCCTTGTTTATTTGTAACCAAAATCTATCTTCCACTTTGAATGAATTCTTAGTTATGTGTTGATCATGTATGGCCTTGTATTTTTCCTGTGATTTGTTTAGTGTCTCTTGTACTTGCAAACGGATTTTCCTAATCTTCTAAAAAAAATTGTTCTTTAAATACATCTCTTATGATGTCCTCCTCTACTCCTCCTTACTGCCTATATACGACATCCAAGGGTGAAGGTGGAAAATATCCAAAGAAAGTTTCAAAAGGTGATCACCAGTAGAAGTGTGGATTACTCTATTATAAGAGTGTTGTATGTATATAATATTTTCATCCCAGGTCTTCATATCCTTCTGATTGTAACCCCTAAAAAGATGAACCAAAGTCTTGTTGACTACTTTTTTATATAGATGGAATTTTGTATATCTCTTCAACTTAGTGTGCATCTTGTCCCACAATGTAGTCCAAAATGTACTAAGAAATTTGGTATCCCTGTCTAAGATGATGCTCATTGGTATCCCAAAGTTCACCCAAACTTGTTCAAATAACATGTTTGCTAATTCTTGTCCTTTGATGGAACTTTTACAAGGAATGAGAATGCACATCTTGCTGAACTTGTCAAATACCACAAATAGATAGTCATTTCCCTTCCTGGTTGTTGGTACACCTCCCATGAAATCTAAATAAATGATTTCCCAAGGTCGAGTGTGTATAATTAAGGGATGGCATAGACCTTTCTTCCTGCTACCAGGCTTGTTGGTACAACAATTTATACATCCTATAATAAACCATGCTACATATTCTTACATTCTCATCTAGTACACATACCTCTATAAGTTTGAAACTGTCTTCCCGACACCAAAATGTCCTACAAACTTGGAGGTGTGATCCTCTATGATAAGTTGCAATCGTTCACCTTTAAGGAAACATATATTGTCGATCTTGTAGAGTAACCCATTCTAGAAATTATAGTCAGCCTTGTTGTCACCTTCTTCTATATGAATTTGGCCATGTACCCGTTGAAACACCTCCTTGAAGTCCTCATATTTTGTTTATTCCTCTCTATATGTATCATGGGTAAAAGTATCCATGTGCACCATAGTTCCCAAATCTGTAATCATGGATGTGGGTGACCTATAAATCATGTCTACCAACCTATTTGTGCTACCCTTCTTATACTTGATGACTAAATGATTTTTTTGTAAAATCCCCATCCACTTGTAATGTCTTGTTTTTCGTAGCTTACTTTGGGCCTACAAATACTTTAGTGGAGGTGATCTATGCGAGTGATGGTCTCCTTTCCCATCAGATAGTGTTTCCGCTTCTTGACATCTTGAACCAGGGAATAGTGTTCCTGGTCATAAATAGGGTAGTTGAGAACTTCCCCATGAAATATTTTAGAATGATAACATATAAGCCTTCATCCTTGCACCAAAAATACTCCCATGGATACCCACTTGCATCTATCTCCACTTCGAAATGCTTTTGCAATTTTCATAATGCGAGTTTTGGTGCTTGATTGATATTTCTTTTCAACTCGTCAAAATCCTTCTACTGATTCTTCCCCCATTGGAAATTCTTACCACTCGGTGTTATCGTGTGGAGTGGTGCATCTACCGATGAAAATGAAGCTATGAACTTACACAAGTAACGTGCTTCCCAAACCAAATTCTTAAATTTAGCGACATTTGTAGGAAATATCCATTTCAAGATGGACTCTATATTTACAGGATATATCTTGAGCTCCCCTCCACTGATCACATGCCCCAAATACACCAAAGAATGTTGAGAAAACTCACACTTGTTGAAGTTAGCTAGAAGTCAATGCTTATTCAGAGTATCTAACACCTGCATGAGGTGTGAGATGTCCTCCTCCCAGATAACACTATAAACAAGTATTTCATCTAAATAGACTATAACAAATGAATCTAGATATGGGTGTAATACATCATTCATCATTCTCATAAATGTAGTTGGTGCATTACATAAATCAAATGGCATGTCCAAACATTCATACTGTAATATTCCAGATATAATATAGTATGGAAAATGGAAATATTTAGCAAGCAATGGTAGAACAATAATAATGTAATCAAATCAATATCAGAATAATACCAGAATAACACCAGAAAGAGCACCTTTATTACTGATAGCAATGTTCACTTGCCTGTTCGAGGGGGAAACCTCCAACATAGCAGATATCTATTACAATAATCTTCAAGAAAAAACTTCTCATACCCTCTACTCCTATTTATACTAAATCTATCTATCCAAAATAACAATCTAGAGGAAGATCCCTCTAGAAGCGGAAGATTCTATTAGGTCTTCTTACATTTGACTTATTCTTCCTTATTGCTAGGCATTATTAATAGTGGCCTTTATTACGTGGAAATATATTATTCTACCTATGTGAGGGGTTAGGGAGGTTAGGTCCCTAACATGCCCTCCCCCTTAAAAGCAACCTTGTCCTCAAGGATTGAGATGAGGAAATTGTTGCGGAAAGGTAGTTGGTTCCCATGTGGCATCTACTAGAGTTGTGTCTTTCCACTAGACTAACACTTCCTTGATGGTGTGCTGACGAAGATGACACTCATTTTGGTCCAAAATTTCTTGTGGTTGCAACCAGATGGAGCCTTCTTCATCCAACTCGAGAAGGATTGTTTGATTTTGGCACTTAGTTCCAATCACTTTCTTTAAGAAGGAGACATGAAAAATAGGATGGAGCTTAGAATGACCGGGAAAAGCTAACTGATAGGCCACCTGTCCCACACGCTTGAGAATGGTATAAGGACCATAAAATTTGGGTGCTAGTTTCTAACAATGGTCAACCTTGAGTGAATTTTTCTTATAAGGTTGAAGTCGAAGAAACACCTAGTCTCCTTCAGAAAATTGACGTTCAGAGTGACCTTGATCTTCCCGTTGCTTCATGCGATTCTGTGCCATGACCAAATTATCTTTGAGGGTATGGAGAACAACCTCTCAAATTGTAAGCATTTGGTCAACCATTGAGACCTTCAAGACACCTGGCAAGTATGAGATAACCGAAGGTGGATTCCATATACTTCTTCAAAAGGAGTCATGCGGGTAGTTGTATGGTAAGAAGTGTTTTACCACCATTCAGCTAGTGGTAACCATTGAGCCCACTGATTTTTCCTTTCAGAGGAAAAACACCTCAAATATGTTTCCAAACACTTGTTGACAACTTCATTTTGACCATCAGTCTGGGGATGACAAGTTGTGTTGAGATGCAATTGGGTGCCATGTAGCCTGAACAGTTCTTGCCAAAAAATGTTGGTGAAAGTGGGATCTCTATAAAAAACAATAGAATGAGGCATGCCATGAAGCTTGAAGACATGATCCATGAAAATTTGAGCCATAATGGAGGTAATAAATGGGTGTTTAAGAGAAAAAAAATGATCATACTTGGAAACACAATCAATGACCACCATGATGATTAACTTATTTCCTGATTTAAGTAAGTCCACAATAAAATCCATAGAGATATCCCTCCAAATAACAGGTGGAATCAGAAGCGATTGTAGTGTGCTATGAGATTTGATTGTTTCTCCCTTGTTGTGTTGACAAAAATCACATTCTACCACAAAAGTGTGAATTCCCTATCATACCATCCCAGAAAATAGAGTGTTTGACCCAGTCATAGGTTTTGGTAAACTGGGAACCCTGAGTGCCCAACTGTGGGTGTACCATGAAGCTCAGAAATTACTGTGGATTTAAGTTGTGTTTGCTTACTTAAATATAAACGACCTTTGTAGTGAAGCTCATCATTGTGCCAAGAGTACCTTGGAGAAACTGGAGAATTGGCCTGCAATTGTTGGATCAAATGAATTTTTTTTGGATCTTGTAGCCATTCCTAGAGAACAACTTGGATCCATTCTGGTACAATGAGGGAGAGGGAAAAAATGGACCCTTCATATTCATATTTTCTATAAAGAGCATCATCATCCGCATTGTTTTCTCCTTTCTTGTAAAATATCTCATAATTATATCCAAAGAGCTTAGTCACCCATTTTCTTTGCTCCGAGGAGGAAGGGTGTTGCTCCAGAAAAAAACTTGAGGCTTTGATGATCTATCTTAATTTGGAAGCATCGCCCCAATAGATTAGGGCAACAAAGATCCACTGCATGAAAAATAGCCAACATGTCATTTTCATAGATTGATTGGCCCAAGTGTCACTCTGACAGTTGTTTGTTGGTAAAGGTCGAAGGTTGGACATCTTGCATAAAGACTACTCCAATTCCTTTCCTAGAAGCATCACATTCCAGGACAAAGGTCTTTTTGAAATAGGGAAGGGGAGGGACCAGAGTGGTGCACATAGCCACCTTCAAGGCTTGAAAGGAATGATCAATTGCGAGAGTCCAAGTGAAAGAATTATTTTTAGGGAGAGCAGTGAGAGGCACCACTATCTTCCCATAATTCATAACAAACTTGTGATAATAACATGTTAAACCCATAAAACCACACAAAATTTTGAGAGTATTTGGGTGAGGCCAATCCTGCATAGCTTCAATCTTCTTAGGATCCACCATGACACCTAATTTGCCAATAATATGAGCCAAGTACTTGACTTAAGAGGCTCCAAAAGAAAATTTAGATTGTTTGAGGAAAAGTTGGTGTTGAGAGAGTAGATGTAGAACTCGATCCACATGAGCAATATGGGCTATCCAGGTTTTACTATATATGAGGATATCATCAAATAAAACTAAGACAAAATGATGAAGAAAAGGATGAAAGACATGATTCATGAGGATTTGGAAAGTGGTGGGAGCATTACACAAGCCAAAGGGCATGACCAAAAAATCATAGTGGCCCTCATGAGTTTGAAATGAAGTCTTAGGAATGTTTGCCTCGTTCATACATATTTGGTGGTAGCTAGAATGAAGATCAATTTTAGTAAAGAACTGGGCACCACTCAATTCATCCAAGAGGTCATCAATGATAGGAATGGGGAATTTGTCTTTGATGGTGAGTTTGGTGAGGGTGTGGAAGCTAAGATGAATGTTCCAAGAGCCTTATTTCTTAAGGACCATGACCACAGGATAAGAATAAGGGCTCGTACTAGGATGAATAATGTCTGCGATGAGAAATTCTTGAACAATTTTCTCAATTTAACTTTTATGGGAAAAGGGATGATGATAGGGATGAACATTGGGAGGAAGGTTGTCGGGGACAAGGGAAATGGAATAATCATGAACACCACAGGAAGGAGGAATTCCCTGGGGAGTGGAAAAAACAACTTGATGTTTAGAGAGGATGGATTGGAGGTCATGTGACACATAGGGTGTCTCAATGGTGTGAATGGAATGGAGCTGTGCAATAATGTAAGAATGACCTTTTTTGAGGATCTTTTCCATGTGATGGGAACTGATGATCTCAAGGGAACCTATTGTGATGCCTTGGAACTTATATTTATTGGCCCTCCTGGTTGAATTGCATGGTTAGTTCCTTAAAATCCATGAGAATGGGACCCAGAGTCCTTAGCCATTCAACGCCCAACACAATGTCACAACCACCCATGTCGATAGAAAACATATGAGATTTCATGTGGTACTGACCAATTTGGAATGAAAAGTTTTACAATACCCCCCACATTTCATGGACCTTCCATTGGCAATAATGATTTGAAAATTATTGACTACATGGATATAAAAATTAGTTTCTTGGGAAATGCGGCGATGAATAAAATTATGGGTGCTTCCATTGTCAACAAGGATGATGACCTTCTAATGCTTGATGTAACCAATTAGATCGAGGGTTTGGGGAGTAGAGAATCCGTTGAGATCATTTAGGGAAATGACTGGTTCAACTTCGGGAGGGTCGGAGGGTGGGGTCATTTCAGTGGGCTCAGGTGACTCAGCCATAGGGGGTGCTCGACATCGTCTTCAGAAACATTCTCGGAGATGAGCATAAAAACATTTTGTTCGTTACACTTGTGTCCAGGAAAATATTTATCATCAAAATTATAACAAAGGCCTTTAAGTTGGCATTCAACCATTTCTTTCCTGTTCAATTTCTAGATCTTTAGTGGAGTTGAAGGAGGAGTGGGAGTGACTAGTTTAGGGCGAGGAATAAAGGATGGTTTTCTAGTTTGAGAAGAGACAACATGTTTTTCTTCCTTATCTCTTTTAGTATATTCCACCCAACTCTGAGGTCAATCCATGAGGACATGGGCACAAATTTCATTCTTGAGGCCAATGATAAAAAATTCCCGGAAAAAGCATCAGACATGCCCTCTGTGCGAAAAGACAATTGCTCAAAAGTAGCTATAAAGTCTGCCACTGTGCCAGATTGTTTCAAATTTGTCAAATGGACTAAATGGTTGGTGTTAGGGTCAAAGCGTTCATAAATCTTTGCCACAATTGTGTCCAACCCACATACCCTTGGCGGGCATTTTTTCTCCATTTCCAACGTTCTTGATCTAGATGTAGAACACCATACCGAAGTTTGGCCAACTCATTTGTAATGCCATACAAAGAGAAATAATGTTCCATTTGAGTTACCCAACCAATGGGATCCAAGCCATCAAATTTGTTCACATCCACATGCAGAAGGCGTAGGTCACACTGAAAGTGATGGGGCAAACAATTATGGGAATTGGAGGAAGTTTCACCTTTGGAGTGCAAAGGTGGGTGAGAGGAGGTAAGGTCTATAGGGATATTCAACTTGGCGCAGATCGTGTTAGTGAAGGATGAAATCTAGGTAGCGAGGTCCTATTTGATGGTTTCCATTTTTGCGTCTATGGAGGAATGCATGCTTTTATTGATGGTGGAAATATTGGTACTGAGGTGCCTCACTTCCTACTGGGTCTCTGTGAAATTAGAGGACAAGGAATTGAAGCGGGCTTCCAAGTATTGGTTACGATTGTGGGCCATGATGAAGAGGGAAAATGAAAAGGGATGGGTGGGACCACAAAAAAATGGGTTATGGGTGAAGGGTATCACGACGATTAGGGAAACGAGGGGAATCCAATGGGGTAAGGCCCAAATAAGGGTGTTGGGTCCATGGGAAAAATAATTTTCTGAAAAATGATAGGTAAGAATGCGATCGGGATGAAGAGAGGAATCCAATCGGATAGGGGATCAAATAATGATGTCAACATGATCCATATTGTTTTTTAATACTCTTGTATATTTATACTCCAATCTGAAGAATACTGTAGTGTTGTAATGCCCAAATTCTTAACATGAATAAATGTGTAGTATTTTCACAACAAGAATGAAGGAGGCACAATTGCGTGGCAATAGATCTTGTCTATTTTATTTTTGTTTCCATCCCAAGGGTTAGTGTATGCAGGGTGTCTACAGACAAGGGTTTTCTCTATGCTATAGCTCTCTAATATGCGTTCGGGGTCCAACAATAGTAATCTGCCCAATATCTCAGGGCACCAACCAAGGAGGCTAGACCGTGCCCTTAGTCATACTACTCGACTATCCAGGTACTAGAGAGTATCTTCCCGAGTGTTGTTCTCGATGACACTATAGCAATCAGGTTGCCGATAAGTTTATCTATGGAGGGATTCAGGAGATCTAGGTCGATCCATATACATGTGTTGTCTAATGCGCTACCACTCGAAGGGGTACCAACATGGGTTACAAGGGTGGACAACAGATGTGCGCTTAAGTACTGCTTGTATTTTACGCATGTATTACTCCCTGACTGCAGGTTTATGCATGTAATGATAGATATATGTAGCTTTAAGACATCGTAATACGTATCTACCCTAAAAAAAATAACCCACAATTTTTTGTCGAGGAAAGTGCTCTGATACCACTTGTAATATTTCAGATATAATTTAGTATGCAAAACATAAATATTTAGCAAGCAATGGAATAACAACAATAATTTAACCAGATCAATATCAAAATAATATCAGAATAACACCAGAAAGAGCACCTTTATTACCGATAACAATGTTCAATTGCCTCTTCAAGGGGGAAACCTCCAGTAGAGCATAGCTCTATTACAATAATCTCCAAGAAAAAACTTCTCATACACCCTACTCCTATTTATACTAAATCTATCTATCCAAAAGAACAATCTAGAGGAAGATCCTTCTAGAAGCAAAAGCTTCTATTAGGTCTTCTTACATTTGACTTATTCTTCCTTATTGCTAGGCCTTATTAATATTTTCCTTTATTACATGGAAACATATTATTCTACTTCTGTGAGGGGTTAGGTAGGTTAGGTCCCTAACACATACAAAACTTTCATTGTCTTGAAAGTAGTCTTCCATGTGTCTTCTTCCTTGACACATACCTGGCCGTATCCTAATTTGAGATCCATATTGGTGAAATATTTTGCATGCTACAACCAATCTAACGGATCATCGGTCCTGGACAGAGGTACCAATTTTTTAGTATAATATTGTTCAGTGTTGTATAGTCAATACACATTGTTGAGGCCACAACAACCCCCCCCTGCGCTTTGATTTTTCTTGTAAAAGTGAAAGGAAAGGCCCCCCTTAGTAAAATTTCATCCCTAATGCCTAATCCTCTACTGCTTGAGTCCAATGTTAACTCTTTGAATACCTTGAGGAAGTTGGGGTTTGATATTGATTGTTGATTTTCTTTGATGGAGGTTGACTATCCCTTTTTCTCTTATGATTCCAAATGTCTTCACGATGATTCTTGATCTATGATGTTTCGTTGACATTTGTATGATGGAATTGACATGTTATCTTCATATCTTTTGTAGATTTTGAAGTGCTTGATGATTCTATGTGGATGTAGGGCTTGATGTTCTATTATATGTCTTGAGTGAGTCTGTTGTTGAGGATTTTCTGAATGGATAATTCAAATTATGCATCCTCTTATTTGCATGTTGTGCTTAACATATTCATCTCTATTCCCTAGTATATGATCACACTCTCTTCAGTTTCAAAGTTTTAACTTGAGTCGGAAAATCACTAATCCTTCCTTTGATTGTGAGACTTGACAGATATAGTTTTCAGGACACCTATCTACAACCACCTATGATTATCTTTTATATGTTTCCTTGAAGGCAGGGAATATAATTTTTATAGTGTATTGGAAAGTGTCCTTTTAATCATGTGACTGATCTCATCATTTATGTTTTGAAGGAGTAGGTTTGTAGGGATAATTCATTTATGTGTATGCTCCATTCCTTGAGATGCATGTGGGGAAATCACTTGATCCTTATCCATAACCTTGACCTTGATTCTTACCAGATTTCCCCTTATCGGGGAGCAAATCAACTTTTCCTATAGTTACCCTAAGGTCTAAAGCTTCCAAGGCTATCAAATCCACCTTTCCTACATTATTGTCCCCAAGCCTCTTCAGATTGATCTCTACGGAGTTCCTCTTTCGACCCTCCCTCTCTCTAGAAACCTAGGCCCAAAGCCTATTGAACTTCATGGGTGTAAAAAATTCCCCTTATTCTCTTTAAGCCTTTTCTCTAAAAAAATCTCATAGTTGGATTTTTCTCATCAAGAGATTTCTAATCACTGTAACCATACTCAAATATGATCTTCAGATCAATAGTTGTAGCCTTCTAAATTTCCAAGGCATTTAATCACCTTTTCCACCTTATTGCCACATGGATCCCAGTAACTTGTTCCATTCGATGTGGCACTGACATGGATGTTGGCCTAACACCTGCCACCTAACCCATTAGGCCCTCATTTAATATTACAATCCTCTTCATCGTCGGAGTACATCCACTCCTGATATCACATCTCTCTTCAACAACTCCATCCTGATGAGTCATTCTCGATGATCCAACCGTCCTCAGACTTGGGGATTGAATGGCTTTGATCCTCTCAGTGCCTCCACTTGCTTGGAGGTTACCTCCTACCTCAATGCTCATTTCCCCATGTAAGAAACTGGGTCCCATGGAAATCTACGACTGAGATTATATCCCATGTATGAATTATCAATCAACGACCCTCATTCATCCTTGGATTCCCTCCCCATCAGATCACATCCACCCATGAATGCATTCACTCCAATATTCTCATCTGACAATCCCTCTCCAACGAAAGAATGAGATTTAAAGAAATGAACAAGTGGCCTCCATGACCAACTGGGCCCATTCTCACCCCAACTTGTCATAAGATGACACACATCACCCCTTAGTATACTCTAGTTGCCACATTGGCATCCTCACCACCTTGACTGCCAAGTTGTCACACCATGGCACCATGACATCACTCATCCTTTCCTTACTCACCAAGTGAACTGGTGGGACCTGCAATGAATCAAAGGTTGGAATTACGTCGCGTCCAATCTCCAATCAACAACTCTCGTTGAATTGGAGCCTTTCTCATCAGAATCCTTTCTAACCTCGCACTCAAGCACTCTGATGATCCGAGCTTCCTATCAATACTCAACATCTCTCCAGGAAACCAAAGCAACGATGGTTAATGACTCGAGGTATCCCTCTTCGTTGGAATCCATGCTACCTTGCACTCGATCACTCTGACAACTTCTCTCCAAAGAATGGCTAGGATTCACTTGCCATGCCAAATCAATGACCTAGAATGAATCAGAGTCCTCCCATCGGAGTCCCAATGCAAATTCACAACTTGGAATCTCTAATGGCCTCACTTCCGATAAGTTTCCTTCAAGACCTAGATTTCTGACCAATAGTCAATATCTCTTCATTCCATCAAATAAAAAACTATCGATCTTCCTAATTCAATTATGGGTTATTATCAGATTTAAGAACTCATTCCAAGACTTAACGATTTTGGGGTCTTTTGGGATCAACTTACCAACATTCTTCCTGGCTATGCTTGGCACAAACTAAACATTTAAAAGTTTATAACCATCCTCAAGAATACCTAACACGTATTACGATTGTTCACTGAAATATAACAATTACATTATAGGATGAGGAAGCAACTTCTAAAATTACTTGGAGTCAACATTATATTTCCAAGAGGTAATAATCAAAGGATGAACCCCTACTGGAAATTACATGACATAGAGCACACCATTCCTTTCTTTTGATTCCAAAAATCAAAGAGATAAACCATTAAGAAAATACCAAACACACTTAGAGTACTGTCCATGCTAAATATCAATGACACAGATTCACCTATGGGCAGATCAAGGGTTTTGAGCACCATTTTTCAAATGGGTATATCTTGAGTTGTATGTGTCACAATTGAGCCCATGATACCTCGTTGGAAAGGTATTTAGATGAAAAATGCATTGGGAGAAACATATATCTTTAAGAAGTAACAAAAAACCTCAAAAATTGCAGAAAAATGAAGGTCATGATTTTGGGGGGAAATTGACCGAGAAAAATTTAGACGACCATATCTATGGCTACAGGCAACAAAATCAGGCTCAAGATAACTCTACAGAAAGATAGAAGAGAGAAGAAAAATCTTTGATGAAAAATATTAATAGATTGAGGGAGATAATTCATAAAAATGTAGAAAATATAACATGCCTGAATTTAATTGAAGAACGGGTTGTGCCATGTTCAAACAATTGCAACTCGAGCTACAGGAGATGAAATTGGACCTGCGAGAGAATGATGGAAGGATGAGATAGGGGAGAATAATATTGGGCGATATTAATCAACAAACAAACATAAAAAATTCCTAGAAACATCATGAAGAATAGAAGACGACACCAACGGGAAGAGTCAATAACATTTTTAATGAATATTATTTGTAAACTACCTTAGGGATAGAATAACCACTCAAGAGTCTATTTTGATTCCATTTGTAACTCTCATATGTTCATTTTTGAAAATGTAAAAGAAATTAGAAGTTGTATAAAAAAAAGGGAAAATGAAATGAATAGTCACAAGAGATGAAGAGTCTCTCTTGTCTTATAAAAGAGAATTCGTTGAATGTAAGAAGGAACATTTTCCCATTGTATAGTCTGATAATACTCTTATTTCTGAATATATGAAGAGAAGAAGGTGTTTTTGAAGTCATAATTGTTTGCAAATGCTTGTAGGACTATTCTACACTAGTATTTGTTGTTTAAGTTTTTTGAGTACTAATCATGCGAACTATTTTTGTGCTTAATATTTAGGATTGTTATGTTGTTTTGATTTATAATGAGTGCATGGATGATGTTACAGGTCTCCTCTTCAACTATTTGAGATGATATCTGCAATATTATTTTTATAACATAATCTTGGCTGCCATGAACTATTTCTACTGTCAAAGTATAATTTTAAACTGCCACTCATCTATTCATTTTTCTCCCACAGGGTAGGTTAGAAGTAGTTAGGTTAGATTAGTTTTATTTTAGTTTAGATTAGATTTAGAATTAATTAGAACTCTTTGGGGGACAATTCATGGTCTTTCCCATTTTTCTTATTTTAATTCTTAGTGGCAACCAAACCCACATACTAGTTAGAAACACTACACCAAATGAGAGTAGGTCTAATTGGGACCTTCCATCAAGCCTTCTCCCTTACCTGCTTGACAAGCCATTTGGACCCGTCAACAAAAATGGTTCTAGAAGGAGGGCTAGATGACAAGATGAGCCTGTGGATTTGTTCGTATTATTTTTATTTTTATTTAATAATGGATCCATCCCATATCCATTTATGGAGATTTTGTTTTGGCACTGTACCTCCCAAACCTCTTAGAAATTTTTTACATTTCTTGTCGCAACTTAAATTTGATAGTGAGGGTGAAACCTCTATAGATTTTCTGAGATATCTACACAAAATATCTAGGTAACAATGAAACATACACAACTTTAAATGGGGTGAAGAGAAGACAAAAAATGGAGAAAATAATGAAAGAATTTCTATTATCTATATTCCACACACAAAAGGTGAATAATTTACAGTAGATATAGGCTACATGAGTAACTAATTTGCCATAGTAGTGATCTAGATATATCTATACACTCACTGATAGAAATCAAAGTAATCTGCCATCTAGTCCTAGTTAATTTATCTATGCAATTATCTATTAATTAAGTCACACATGTGGAAGTGAGAGAAACACATGCAACTGTTGGTGATAAAACCGAGGTTGCCATGTATGAGTGACTTCCACTAGTCTAACTAAGTGTAATTTACTTTGAACTAAAGAGGAACTCCCTATTTTGTATGGGAATATTCTCTAGAGAAAATATTCTCATCTAAGGAAACATTCTCAACATTGGAATATCAACTTCAGGAAAATAATTACCTAGGTGAGTGTGTAATATCTCCAACACCCCCCCCAAACACTACTAGGGTGTAAATGGGGAATGAGTCTCAACAACCAAGGCCATGTTAGGTACCCATTGTACAATGCATCCAAAAATGAAATAATAAAAAAAACAGAGGAAAGAGGGAAAACCTCATGGCCCCTCAAAGTACAATGCATCAAAAAATGAGAAGGAACAAAAGAAATTGCTAAAAAACTATGTCCTTTACTCCAAGGAGACCTTGCAAATGTGCAAGTTTAAGCTCATTGAATATTTTGTTGAAGATGTAGATGTATGTATGGATCTGATGAAGTAGATGCACCATTGAGATGTCTGCATATATCCACTTTCTCTTATTGTAAATAAGAATATCCAAATCCCATACCATGTGAAGTTTGGATGAAACTTTGCAAATCATGTAGACGTTTCTGGAAAAATATTGAAAATTTGTTGATTTTAAAATGCTCATAAATTCACTTCTTGGACTCTGTTTCGGACGATTGTTTGTTTTAAATTCAATATTTGTCTGAGAGGAATTCATGTAAATGTGTTGAACCTGTACATAATATATCTAGATAGACAATGATACACACATTTGCAGAGAGAAAAGGAGAAAGAAGAAGAAGGAGAGAAAGAATGGAAGAATTCTCATTAACCGTTATAAATAATGAATAATTTACACATAATATACTCTATATAACTCAATGAGTGTGCACTGGAGGAGAACCAATGTGCCATAGTGGTGGTCTAGAGTGTTTTGGACACACAACAATAGTTATGGGAGTGAACTTCCACCTAGCTAAGTTAACTAGTCAAATAGTATTCAGTTAATCGACTGAATAGAGAGTAGTGAGGAGTAGATCAGGGAATCAAGGGTAATGTGCCAGTCTAGTATGATCCCAAGGAAAGTGTGCATTAGCATGGTGATTATCCCAATGTTTCATGGTGACAAAACCAATGCAACATCTAAACTCAACTCAACTAGTCAAACTGATGTGTCAACTGAAAGAGAATATTCTCCAGGTGGAATATTCTCCCCTAAAATATAAGAGACTGGATAATGACTAATTATGACTAATAAACAAGGGAAAAAATTAGGAAAAAGAAATCCTAGGTGTGTGTGAATTAACTCCAACACCCCCCTTGAACATCAATATGGTGAAAATAAAGAATGGGTCCCGGTAACGAGGCCATGTTAGGTACCCAAATACAAAAGATACACTGAAATAAAGTGAGGAAAGAGGGAAAACCTCATGGGAAAAACTCCCCCTAAAGGTGAAATGGATGTAAAAAGAAGAACTACAGTTGCTAGGAAACTGTGTCCTTTACTCCAAGATGACTTCACAGAGAATGGAACTTATGCTCAGTGGAGGTCTTGGTGAATATGTCTACTATTTGTTCTACTGAAGGACATAACTGTAGGTTGATGATCCCCTCATGTACTAAGTCCCGGATGTAGTGCATGTGGATATCAATGTGCTTCATCCATTACCTCTAAACTGGATCTCTGCATAAATTCAGAGTGCTCTAGTTGTCACACCAGATGATGATTGACCGATGAAACTAAATTCCCAACTCAGTGAGAAAATGTTGTAGCCACATAGCCTGAATGGTTATGTTAACTACCCCTTTGTACTCTACCTTGGTTGAAGATAGAGAAATGGCAACTTGCTTCTTGCTCGACCAACAGATAAGACTAGAACCAATACTGAGTGAGTAACCCGATGTGTACTTGTGATCAATGTTATCGCCAGCCCAGTCAAAATTAGTAAACCCGATGATCTAATCTAGAGTCTGTTGCATAATGAATCTCAAAGGTGATGGTTCCCTGTATGTATCAAAGGATACACTTTGCAACCTTCCAATGTATCTCATGCGGCTCCTGCATGAACATGGAAACTGCGCCAACTACATAGGAGAGGTCTGGTCTGGAGTGTGTGAGATAAAACAAGCTCCCCACTAGCTATTTGTACATTGTGCTATCAACTAGTGGAGTCTCCCTGCCATCCTCAAGTTTGAATCCTGATAGGAAAGGAGTCAGAGTAGACTTGCAGTCTGTCATGTGAAATCTCTCAAGGAGATCTCGTGCATACTTGGCCTGAGACAATTTGATCCCTGATGCATACTGACTGATCTTGAGTCCAAGGAAGAAGTGTAGCAAAGCCATGTCCATCATCAAAAAGTTGTCATGTAGAATTCTCTTAATTGCAGCAATCACTGAAGTAGAGAAACCGGTGATCAACAAATCATCAACGTACATAACTAAGAGTAGAAGTGAATCAGTCGTCCTAAGCATGTAGACATTTGAGTCTGATTTACAATGTACAAATTTCTATGACAGCGGGTAGGAGTCCATCTTGGCATACCATGCCCTCAGAGCCTGCTTGAGGCCATAAAGGGACTTCTTCAGTCGACAGACCAAATATGAGTCATGCATAAATCCCTGGGGTTGCTCCATGTAGATCTCCTCAGAGAGATCACTGTGAAGAAATGCATTATTCACATCCATTTGATGGACTTCCCATCCTTTGGTTGCCGCAATGGAAAGTGCCAATTGTATGGAATCCATATTCGCTACTGGAGTGAAGGTATCATCTAAGTCAATACCATGAAAATGCTAAAAGCCTCTGGCAACATGCCTAGCTTTGTATTTGCTAATATTTTCATCCACTTCACTCTTGGTCCTGTAGACCCATCTGCATCTGACAATTTTCCTCCTAGAAGGAAGGGGAACTAGATCCCAAGTTTGGTTCTCGAGGAGGGAATTGTACTCCTCCTGCATGAAGGAATCCCAAAAGGGATTTCTAGTAGCCTCTCCATAAGACTGTGGATCTGAAGACTAAACCAAGAAAATATGTCTAGAGGGAAATAGTTCAGTGGTAGTGAGTGCAACAGGAGGCTCCTCGAAATCAGATCATGTCCTCCTAGTATCTTTTGGATCACCAAAGAGATCCCCTCCATCATGAAGAGTAGTATGTGCCCACTTGGGCCTCTACTATGGTTCTGCAACTACATCTGGATGCTCTGACTCTACATCTAACTATATTGACTCTGAATCTGAATCGTTTGAGCCCTATGAATCAGAACTCTCATCTGAAGAAGATTCGGCATGTGCATTCTCATCAGTATCAGTTGGATCATCAATGAGATCCCCTGCATCCTGAAGAGTAGTTTGTGCCCACTTAGGCCTCTGCTCTGGTTCTGCAACTCCATCTCGATGCTCTGACTCTACATCTGACTATAATGACTCTGAATCTGAATCATCTAAGTCCTATGAATCATAACTCTCATCTGAAGAAGAGTTGGCATGTGCATGCTCATCATCTCGGACAGGTGGAAGAATGAAGGTGTATGGATGCGGTTGTTGAGGTACATGCAAGACACTTTCCTCGAATTGGAAACTTCGCTCACTAATGAGTCGGTCTGAGGAAAGATCAATAAGCCTATATCCCTTCACACCGTCAAGGTATCTAACAAAAATACACACAGTGTAGTGTGGATCAAGTGTCTTTCTCTTTTCAGAGGGAATCTGGGCCCATGCACCTGAAATGGAAATGCGAAAGAGGGTCACTTCCAGTTTGAGGCTGCTCCAAGCCTCATAGGGGGTCTTATCCTTGACAGATCTATGGGGAGATCTATTTTGGATGTATTTTGCACAATTAAGTGCTTCGACCCATAGTATCTGTGGTAGTGACTTTGCATGTAGCATGAAAGATGCCATCTCCTTTAGAGATATGTTTTTCTGCTCAGAAACTCTATTTTGATGCGGAGTATAGGGAACTGTGTGCTGCAACTGAATTCCTGCCTCATGGGAAAGATCATGGATCTCATGATTGACATACTATCCCACATTATCAGATCAGAGGACTTTGATCTTCTTTCTGGACTGTGTCTCAAACAGGGTTTTGAAATCTTTGAGGTGTTGAAAGACCTCATATTTTTGCCTGAGAAATTAGATCCATGTAAAACATGAGAAAACATAAAAAAAAAAAAATGAGAACAAAACTCGCTTTTCTGATGGATGGATGTGGAAAGGGACCCATAAGGTCACTATGGATCATATCTAAAGGTGCAGAAGCTCTCTCAAACTTTCCTTTGTCGAATTTCTCTTGAGGGTGTTTTCTGAGAACACATCCCTCACATACTCCCTTGGAGAAATGGATGTCTGGTAGACCATCAACCAAACTTTTCTTTCTAATTTGTTGCATGTATCTGAAATTCAAATGTCCAAACCTTTTGTGCCATATCCTACTACTTTCATCAGCATGAGTAAGCCGTAAAGTTGATCCAGATTTTATGAGTAGAACGAAATGAGTACAAATTATTAAAATATGCTTAACACAGAATAATAGAGATACAATAAAACTATTTTTCTATTCAATAAGGAAATATGTTGAAACTGTAAAATGCAGTGGAAAACAAGCTTGTTGGAATGGTGGCAGCTTATCTCTGAGAAGAGATGTGACAGCTGCACTCATTCGCAAGAAGATGATTGCAATGAGGCTCTGAAGGAATTTTTACAATAAAAAGTAATGTAAAAAACCCTAGACACCCAAAAACCTAACCCTAGGATATGAAGCACCAAAAGTCACATGGGCCTCGTTTGGGTAAGTTAGTACATCAACTTCCCGGGGTTGTAACATTTGCATACGATCTTCATTTTAGGAGCAAGATAACCCATTGTAAATTTATCATCAAGAAGATTCATTTTGGGGGCTCAATCAAAGACTTCAACCATCATTGAGAAGTTTGATCCCAAAAAACTTTCATTTAGGCCCTCAAAATGGCCCCGGAAGTTAAAAACTGCTAAAAATAGTAAATTGCCAAAATTGCCAAAAAATTGTTTTGACT
>ML784018.1:722372-735542 GCA_009831015.1 Picea engelmannii
CGTAAAGTTGATCCAGATTTTATGAGTAGAACGAAATGAGTACAAATTATTAAAATATGCTTAACACATAATAATAGAGATACAATAAAACTATTTTTCTATTCAATAAGGAAATACGTTGAAACTATAAAATGCAGTGGAAAACAAGCTTGTTGGAATGGTGGCAGCTTATCTCTGAGAAGAGATGTGATGACAGCACTCATTCTCAAGAAGATGATTGAAATGAGGCTCTGAAGGCCTTTTTACAATAAAAAGGAATGTAAAAAACCCTATACACCCAAAAACCTAACCCTAGGATATGAAGCACCAAAAGTCACGTGGGCCTCGTTTGGGTAAGTTAGTACATCAACTTCCCGGGATTGTAACGTTTGCATACGATCTTCATTTTAGGAGAAAGATAACCCGTTGGAAATTTATCATCAAGGAGATTCATTTTGGGGGCTCAATCAAAGACTTCAACCATCATTGAGAAGTTTGATCCCAAAAAACTTTCATTTAGGCCCTCAAAATGGCCCCGGAAGTTAAAAACTGCTAAAAATAGTAAATTGCCAAAATTGCCAGAAAATTGTTTTGACTGAGTTGGAAAAGGTGGGTGGCCTCCGATATACACCTGGATAAATCCTCCCTCCTTAGGAATAAATGGTCTCCATTGCGTTGATTCTCTCCATCAAATGAGGAAATTTCTGTTGAATTTGGCCCCGTGTGAGCCACTTGCCTTGGTGCAGGAGCTGCCCTGCTTTAACGACTCGATAAAGATGGATCCTTTGTTGTTGAGTGCCCTTGATCTGTGTGTCCAAAATATGATCACTGGATTCCTGTTACATGCAGTCAAGGTTGATCTTTGTTGGTGTCAACTGCTCTGTTATCTCTGAGGTGTCCAATAATGGTGGGAAATATGGATGAAGGAGAGCCACGTTGAAGACTGGATGCAGGCCAAGGAAAGGGGGAATGTTGAGCTCAAAATTATTGTCACCCACAACCTTGGTGATGGTGTACAACCCATAACGGAGTGAGCGAAGCTTCCGATGGGGCCCTGTAAGGTGTTCTTTCTACAAATGCAACCAAACTTTGTCTCCCACCTGAAACTTATGTGGCACCCGATGTTGACCATGGCGCTGCTTGTACTTGGCATTAGACTTATGTAGAATATATTGAACCTGTTGGTGGATGTGTTGGCTCCGCTCAATGAACCATGTGTCTTTGTCAACATCTGGTGGAGCAGGGAATGAGTCAGTCGAGGTGGTCGCCGGGGGTAGTGCAACATCCATGGGGCCCAATGGTTGGAATCCCAATCCTACCTGAAAGGGGTTGTGTCCAATTGATCTATGAAGGGATCAATCTCATCCCATGTTCGAGGGTGTTTTGAATTGTACATGCGCAGGATATGTACTATCATCCGATTGACGACCTTAGCTTGACCATCTGTCTGGGGGTGGAAGGCAGTGGATTTGGTGAGCTTGGTATCCAGCAGTGACCAGAGGCTCGACCAGAATGTGTTGAAGAACTTACTATCACAGTCTGAGATAATAGTTTGTGGGATCCTAAAATGTACCCATACTCGTTCAAAGAAGATCTTGGCAGTGGATTTTGCTGTGATGTTCTTCTTTCAGGCAACTAGAATCGCCATCTTAGAAAAGCAATCAAGAACCAAAAAAACACAGTCATTTCCCCTCTTGGTGGACGGGAGGCCCGACATGTAGTCCATTGATATGGATTCCCATGGTCTGTCAGAATTAGGAAGAGGGGTGTATAAGCCCTATTTCTTATTGGTCAGTTTAGAAATAGCGTAGGTGATGTAGGACCTGATATACTTGTCGACATCCTGTCGAAGTTTTGACCAGTAGAAATTTTTCTACAACACTTCTATTGTCTTTTCTATGCCAAAGTGTCATGCCACCCAACTGTAGTGAGTTTCCCAAATCAGCATTGCGTGCTCGCTTGATGGAACATAGATATGGACTAGATGGCAGAATAACCCATCTTAAAGATGGAAATTAGCGACCACTGAGTTGGCACCCAACATTTGGTAGGTGGTAGAGAAGTTAGGGTCTTTCTTGTAGATTTGGGGCCATATGGAGGTCTCATGGTCGCAATATTCTAGCACCGTGGTGAGTTCCATGACTGGAGGTCGACTGAGGCAATCAACAAATGAGGTGGACCTGCTGTAATTATGTGGACCACTTCTGATGGCGGGCAATCTACAATTTTCCTTGGGTCTGCATGAACTATAGTGGCTTGTGATTAGTGTGGATGACTGTCTCCTTCCCAAGAATGTAATGTCTCCACTAGCGGAAGCCTTGCACAATAAAGTACATTTCTTTGTCGTAAGTAGGGTACTTACAGACAACATATGATAGTGTCTCACTATGATATGCCATAGGGTGGTCGTGTTGAGTGAGAATGACACCCACAACATATTCTGAAGCATCTGTCTCGATCTCAAAGGGATGTTGCAAGTTCGGTAATTAAAGTACTGGGGATGAGCACAAACACTTCTTCAAGTCATCGAAGAGTTGTTGTTGGGACAAACCCCACACAAATGTTTCCTTACCTCCACCACTGGTTACTTGGCTGAGGGCCCATGCGATATGAGAGAATCCCAACATGAACCTGCGATAGAAATTGGCGAGGCCCAAGAATCTATGAAGTTACGTACCTTAGAATCTGTGTGAGACAAGTGCTTGACAAATCATTCAATACCTTCAATTTCACCAACAACATTATAGCTGAGAGAAATTTTTTTCTTGAGCCTTCATAAATGGGTTGTTGTGCCTTCTCAAGTAAAGGTATATCATTAATATCATCAAAGTTGTCCTCATTGATAGGAGCAAGGATGTTCTGGATCAATTTATTTTTCCCATCATCTGGATCAACAATATTATTGTTGTCATATCCTTCCGTAGAATTAACTTGATCATGATCATCTTCAATATCCATATGATCATCTTCCTCAGCATGTACAATAATATTTCTACTACTGCTAGGCACATTTTTCGGCGCCACACACCTAGGAGGATTTTTATTTATAATTACAAACAATCGATAAAATTAGTGTATATAAAAAATATTAAAACAAAAGAAAAAATTACAAATACACTCAATACAAAGACAATATATAATGATGAATAACTTACCATGGGACGATATGTGAACCCCCCTTCAACGTGCCCATTTATCCAACAATGTCTCAAATTTTTTATTTCTTTTACAAGTATTCTTTTGTTAAAGCCCCTGCATTTATTGCAAGGGAATTCAAGTTTCACATTACCCTTTGCCTCCAATCCCTCCTTTAACCTAGAAATCTTCCTTTCATTTTCTTCTTTTGTAATTTTGTTATTATTATTTGGCATTGGGATTTTGTATTGCAACAAAAACCACTAAAGATGAATGTAAGTACAATATACGAATATTTTCTTATAGTACAAATGTCATCGAATATTGACCCCATTTGTACATATAGAGTTAATTACGTCATTGTCATCATTTATTTACTAATTTTTTTATAAGAGTACTAGTCAACAATTAATCAAGAGATCAAAATTAACCACATAAATATATACATTTTTACCACATAAGCTTCAAAGGTTCACTATAAGAAAGTAAGGAAATCATTAAACAATTATAAAAGAGAATTGGGCCAATGTCAATTTAGTAGACATATGCATACCTATTTCCTAAGAAGATTAAAATTGAGTCCCCACAAAAAATAGGGCCTAAGATGGGTTAATTAGATGAGATCCAACGTCATGGGTATTTAAAACGAAACAAAGGAATATTAAAAATCTCTAACCTTCAGAGTACGTCCAAAATCCAAGCTATATAAATGAATAATTTGATGTGAAGCAAGGTGTAGGTCATAGAAAAGAGACAATTACATGTGTTGAACAATGACAAGACAATTAAGGTTTTATAGATGTCACACCTACAACAAAACTTTTGAAATATCTAACTTTCGTCCAAATTCCGACGTGCATTGACCACATCAAAGATGACTAAGTCAATGTTTTTTAAGTGCTTTCAAACAATTATTTTGTTTTTCTGAAGACCCACAAACTTCATTGGTATATTGACATACGTTTGTCTGCTTGTTACTAAAGTACGTCGATATATCGATGCACTTTCATCGATATATTGGCGAAAGTGCATCGATAGATCAATGAGCATTCATCACAAGAGAACTAAATCCCACCGATATATGGAATCCCTCTCATTGCAAAAGAGACGGTGGAATAATTGTGTCATAAGTACGACGAACATCGGAGAGCCCCGAAAAAAAATGATTGAAATTGTAGTAATTTTCGATGGTATGATTAATTTAACCCATATTGTCATAATATTTTGTCTAGATTTGACCCCATATATATTAGTGTAAATATTGGGGATGTAGAACATCTCACTCACCTTCTATTTGTATATGATTTTTTTCTCTTTTCAAATGGCACTAAGGCCGAGGGGAGAAATTATCAAGAGATACTTAATTTGTATAGTAAGACAACTAGCATGGAAATAAGTTTCCAAGATGTTAGTTATTTGTTTTAATGCATTGAGTGAGGGGGACAAGCTAACATTGAAAAATATTTTCCCTTTTAACTATGTAGAGTTACAAGAGGGTTTCAAGTATCATCGGTTCATCCTTGATCCAAATTATTATGAGAAGAGAGACTAGGACTAGTTATTGAGAAAAATTCAAAGGAGGATACACTTTTAGTGCAATAGATGGATTTCAGGAGGTGGAAAACTAACTATGGTCTAGTTTGTTTTGGAAGCAATTCCTATATACTATCACTCCTTAGCTAACATACCCAAGGGAGTTTTGAAGAAAATTTGGAAGTCTTGTTTCAACCTTCTATGGAAAGGATCAAATGACAAGGTGGGGTTTCATCTAGCCAAGTGGAAAACTATTACTAAGCCCAAGGAGGAAGGGGGTTGGGACTAAAACACATCCATGTTTTTGGTAAATCATTGGTAGCCAAAAGTTTATGGAACTAAAACAGTATTTGGAAATGCATTATTGTCATATATATATATATATATATATATATATATATATATATATATATATATATATATATATATATAGATCCCAATACTCTTCTAGATTGAATTAGGATGGATAGAAAGAATATTAAAAAGGTATCAATTTAGTGGAAAACTTTGGTTTTGGCCTTAAATCCTATTAAATGGAATTTCCTTACATGGAATGTTGGCAATGGAACTCAAGTTATAATAGGGATTGATTTCATTATGGGATGTGACAACTACATATTTCTTCCTCTTGATTTGGTTCATCATCTAGAGGAACTAGGATTTTTTACTCTCAATTAGGGGGTTGATGAAGATGCCACTAATATATGTTGTTGGTTGTGGAGCCTGATTATCTTCCTGATTCAGAGGTTTGTTTCAATCGTGCTTGGACCCCATTCCATAACGGGGGGTGTGGGGGCACTTTCCCCCCCACAATTGTCACCAGGGGGGTCAAGAGAGGGTGCCGTCAATTTTTGTAGCCCCCCTTGCGAGGGATTTGGGGGAAGTTCCCCCGAAGTGAATTTTTGGGAAAAAATTCCTTGTAAAATATTGTAATTTCATAGTCAATCTGGACCATTCATTATAAGGTCACAGATATGATGGTAGAAGTTATTTTAGGGTTTTTTCCCCTAGAAGGAAACCCTCTCTTATGAGGGAATTGTATTGGGATTGTGTATTATTGTGAATATTGTATCCTGAGAGAGGAGATTGTAAGAGAAAGAAGAGGAATTTACAGTGGGTGTGTTATAGGTTGTATCCCTTCATTTTGTTGGATAATAAAAAGGAAGGACCTGACAATTTATCTGGTGGACGTAGCCCACACTGGGTGAACCACGTATATCTGTCTCTCTATTGTATTGTGTATCTTATGTGTTTTATTTATGCATTTATTTTATTTTATTGCTCCATGATCCTGTTTTTCTAACATATGCAGATAAGGGTGGAGCTTAGCGACATATTTAAGACTTATGGGAGATCACATGACAACTTGGGATGGGTATCTGTGAGAACTTAGAAGATACCATATTATAATTAGAGACAACGATGATTTTGTGGTTTGGTCCAAGAATAAGGTAGTAGGTAGTTACACTGGTAGGTTGGGATATAAGTGATGTAGTCCACTGTAGATGAAGAACAAAGATAGTGGTGGGCCAAAATATGGAAGGTTAAGGTTTTGAAGAAAACAAAGATTTTCACATAATTATCTTTGAGAAATAAGGTATTGACCTAACAAATGTTACAAAAAAAAAAAAACAAGGTATAGGCATTTGTATTCTATGTGTGAATGAGTTAGATAATACCACACATTTGGTAATTCAGTGTTCGTTTTCTCAATAGATATAGAAATAAATTGGTCAATGGTTAGGTCATAATAATGTTTAGTTGGGTAACAATGTTGAGGAATGTTTGCATTCTTGGTTTCTTCAAAGTGATTTAAAGGAGTTCAAAGCTATATGGTTTCTAGTTCTTTGGGGCATTTTCATTGCTCGAAATTCTATGATCTTTCAAAATAGATTTATTCAATATTTTTAGGTGTTCATTTAGATTTTCTCAACTATCCAATTTTTAAAATTGAATCCCAAGGCAAGTTGGTGAGATTTGGGTTGACAAAAATAGACCTTGGATAATCCCAAGGCAAGTTGGTGAGATTTGGGTTGACAAGAATAGACCTTGGATATTTTTTGTCATATCTATGGTATTGAAGGCATATTCTTCTACTCTAGGTCTCACTATATTAAGTATAAAGTTAATGTAGGGAGTAAGACAAATAATTATGTTGAAATTTTGGTTTTGAGGGAATTTGTTAATGTTTGCTCGAACCAAAGGGCTACATAATCTATAGGTTTATGGGGAACTTCATTATCTAAAGAGGGATTGTTAATTTGATGAACAACTTTGAGTCCAATATGCCAATTTAGTAACCAAGGCAAGTTGGTGAGATTTGGGTTGACAAGAATAGACCTTGGATATTTTTTGTCATATCTATGGTATTGAAGGCATATTCTTCTACTCTAGGTCTCACTATATTAAGTATAAAGTTAATGTAGGGAGTAAGACAAATAATTATGTTGAAATTTTGGTTTTGAGGGAATTTTTTAATGTTTGCTCGAACCAAAGGGCTACATAATCTATAGGTTTATGGGGAACTTCATTATCTAAAGAGGGATTGTTAATTTGATGAACAACTTTGAGTCCAATATGCCAATTTAGTAACTTACATACCCCCTCTGGATTTGAACTTGTGACCTCTTAAGAGAATAAGCATGTTCTTAACCATTATACCCACTCACTCTATTACTATATAAAACAATAAAATCCATTTTTATTCTAAATTTACAATTTTAATTCTAGTAATAATTATATAGAGAACCACGCAGATTAGTTCAAATGGATGAGTGACATTGTTTTGACCTCACTTGATTTCTTCCACCTGATTAGAATAGTTCAAATGGATGAGTGACATTGTTTTGACCTCACTTGATTTCTTCCACCTTATTAGAAGGTATCCTAAATACATTTTTATTCTAAATTTACAATTTTAATTCGAGTACTCATTGATAAAAATTAAGATAAATTCTCAATTAATCAAAACGGATTTATACTCATGCTTAGAACTCGAGGAAGTGAAAGTTCCATAATATCAGCCTCTTAATTGCAATCCCTAAATCAGTGGCGACATGGCCGTTATCCATTATGGACCGTTAAGGTGAAAGTCCCAAAATCTGATAACATTCTCTTAACTGCAACATGGGTTTTCTCGATTATCCATTTTTTTCCAGAGTCTTCTCGATTATCCATTATGGACCCTGGTTGTAATATTATGTACTATGATAAATGGCATGAATTAGTTCCAAATTAATATTAACTCCATCTCTTCCCCTATTCACGTTGAAATCTTTCTGTTGAGATTCGGCTAGCGGCATATCTAAACTTGGTCTGTTTGCTCGGTTTTTCTCGTCATTTTTTGGTTTATATTTTGCTTTTCTTTATCATCGTTTGGCTTTGAAGGGTGGTGCAGCTGGTTTTTCTGAATAGATTGGCAGTGGAAATCGACCCCGTTTATAGGAAAAGTCAGGCGCAGATCCATCCATCCGCTATTATTAATGGCAGGCTCTATTACAAGCTTTGTTTCGGCGCTCAAGTCCATGTTCATTAAGGAAGACGACTCGACGAAAACTTACAGAAAGATGGAGCCGACAAAGAGCATGAAGGCAGACGCACAGAGCAGGCGTGCACAAAAGTTGATCGATAAAACGCTCAAATCCGTTGATAAATCCATGGATAAACGGAGTGATTGTTTAATTGTAAAGTAAAATTCCTTAATTGTTTAACTGTTTAATCTCTCTGATCTCTTGAGAATAAAATAAAGAAAAGTACACTACTGTGCTTGTGATGTTTCTTAATTGAACCTTGGTAATAGACACCGGTAACAGTTTTGTAATCATTCTCTCTGCATTTATATACACAGTAGCAAGTGATCTGGTCATGGCCAAATTAATCACATTAGGTTCAGCCAACGCCTTTTGATTGGATTCGGATCCATCTGTAAAACGTTTGGATTTCAAATTCATACCACTTGTGAAATTGTTGAAATTGTTGAAATGCTTGCTAATAGATGTATGATTTTATATTATCGTGAACAAAACAGCAAACCGAAAAAGGGATGATTTTAGGGGCTAAATTTAGCTCATAGGTTAATTTTTCATGTTTTTTCTGTAAAAAAAATTGGTTATTCTAAAAATGATTCGCCCAAATTTTATAGGATCAAATTATTTTACCTTAAAAATGACTAAAATTTTATACAAATTTTACTTTTAAAAAGGCCAAAATTTTATACAAACTATATAAAATTGTCAGAAAATTGAATATTTTTACAAAAATATAGCCAAACATTTTATAGTTGGTATAGAGATTAGTAAGATTCTCCAAAATTTCTACATTTTAAAATAAATTTCCATTTTTAAAATCATCCCTGTTGAAAATATTTTTATGATTAATTCAAATCCATCTATAAAACTTTTAAATCTCAAATTCATATCAATGAAATTGCTTAAATGCTTTCTAATGGATATATGATTTTATATCCTCATGAACAAAACAGCAAACTGAAAATATTTTTAAGATTGGATTCCGATCCATCTGTAAAACGTTTGGATTTCAAATTCATACCATTCGTGAAATTGCTGAAATGCGTGCTAATAGATGTGTGATTTTATATTCACATGAACAAAACAGCAAACTGAAAATATTTTTATGAATTTTTTTAGTTATTGTATGTTAAGTTGAAGAATTTTTAGAAAGTTACTACCAGTTGATAAAGCCATTGATTAGTTGATAAAGAGTTATAAAATTATATTCAAACAGAAAATGTATAGATTAAGTTTATATGAAGTAATTTTTTTAAATTAGTAATGGATTAGTTGATAAAACAAATGTATAGATTAAGTTTATATGAAGTAATTTTTTTAAATTAGTAATGGATTAGTTGATAAAACCATTGATTAGTTGATAAAGAGTTTTGAGATTTTATTAAAACAGAAATTCAAAGTTTAAATCTGATTAATGCTAGCTATGTGGGTTATTGTACCGTGTTCAAGGCTCCATTGCAGGTCTATGTTTAAATTTAGACCTTAGTCTCTCTTCCTTTCATACCCTTGTAAATTTATTTTTGGGAAGCACTTGTCTCTTTGTTCTTTGCAGGTGTTGGGGATGGATGGCTGCTTTGGTTTGATTTTTGAGGTATTTGGATTGCTCTCTAGATATGTAGGTTTGGTTTTTGGGAGGTTTGATTTATCCTTGTGTAAGTACTGGTTTTTTTAGATTTAACTTTTTTTTTTTTCATATTTTTTCAAATTAGCATATGTTTTTTCATAGGTTTTTAATGTTTTTTTCATATTTTTTCAAATTAGCATATGATTTAGTTTGTTATGGAGGTACTTATTATGTTATGCTCAAAGTTGTGATTTGGGCTTTGGTTTAACCCACTTTACATATGTATTGTGGCATGAGGTAGATAACTATTTTTTTTTGTTCTTGGTAAGTTTGAATTAGCCTTATGCATTGTATGGAAAATTTATTTTACATAATTCTGAGGATGTTTCATTCCAATGAGTTTTGATTAGAGTTGCATGATCTTGCATTTAAAAACATGTTATATCCAAAGTTTCGAATTAGCCTTATACATTGTATGGAAAATTTATTTTACATAATTCTGAGGATGTTTCATTCGAATGGGTTTTGATTACAGTTTCATGATCTTGCATTTAAAAACATGTTATATCCAAAGTTTCGAATTAGCCTTATGCATTGTATGGAAAATTTATTTTACATAATTCTGAGGATGTTTCATTCCAATGGGTTTTGATTAGAGTTGCATGATCTTGCATTTAAAAACATGTTATATCCAAACTTTGGGTGAACTGCATTCACTATTCACTATTGAAAGTTTTTAATTCGAGTCCAATTGGATTGGAGATAGATCGATCTCAGTTACTTTGTAATCATATGTTGTTCATTGTTTTACTTCTATTCAAGGTAGTGGTTCTTTGCAGTTTTCATGGCTTAAGCTTTGAAGGATACTTCACCTAGAAAATTAAAATTAGAGTATGTGTCTATGTTTTTTTTTCATTGCAAAACATTGAGTTCATTGTCATCTAGTCATATATGTGATTGAATTTTTGTGTTATTGAGATCCTTCATATTCATCTCTCTCTTATTGAATATCTATTACACTATTGGGTCTTCACATATCAGGCCATGGGGAGCATTTTTGGCTTTTTGGAAAAAGGAATTCACTTTTGAGATGGGAAACTAAGCTCTATGCTTGTTGGGAAACTCTATGCTCACTACAACTTGCATGTGTTCTTCTCACCCTTGTTCTCTCTTATTGAGAGTTTTTAATTTTGGGCCATCTAGACTAAATGCAAGGTGATTTGGGTTATCTTCTCACCCTTGTTCTCTCTTATTGAGAGTTTTTAATTTGTGGTCATCTGGACTAAATGCAAGGTAATTTGGGTTATCTTCAAGTTGGAGAAGCATTTGTGGTCATCTAAATGGTTGATTTGGGTTATTTTTTAATTCGAAAAGTTGTGTTGTTCATTGGTCTATTTATGTCGGTGTCATTGCATGTCTTTTTTTTTCCTCTCTTTAGTTGAATACTTGCTACAATATTAAAGTTAAAATGAACATTTTCGAAGTTTTTAGATATAATGTTTTTTTTTTAAATGGCATCTTAGTATTACCATGGTTTACAATTTTTCTTCTCTTAGACATGTACCATAAACTTCAAATTATGTTTATAATAATTAAATGACTTGCAATTTTTCTTCGCTTAAATATATATAACAATATATAACAATGTACCATAAACTTCAAATTATGTTTATAATAATTAAATGTATAATTATATGTAAACAAATTTCATTAATTAACAAATTTATATTAAATTGATTTTAATATTAATATCTTTTTATTTTCTATGTTAAATCTTTATCCACCCATATGATTTTTCTTACATACTTCAATGTCACTACGACTTGCCAACTTGTTCAATCTCCAAGGTCTTTGGTTCTTAAGGCATGCCCATAACATAGAAATTATAAGTTGCATATAAAAATGACAATAATATTTTATGACAATATACACTTGTTCAATCTCCAAGGTCTTGGGTTCTTAAGGCATGCCCATAACATAGAAATTATAAGTTGCATATAAAAATGACAATAATATTTTATGAAAATATACAAATGGCATTGTGAATCATAAGAAAAATTCCCATGTCTCATATATAATTATAAATATATATAATGTGGTTTATTTACTTTCTTCGATGGCCATACTTTAAATATGCACTTGTTACAAGTAAATTATAGGCACATATTTAGTATTTTGCTTCCTCTTATATAGCAAGCGTCTCCTACAATCCATAAATAACAAAATAGTATTGAGCATTGATAGTATGGTTGTATTAATGGACATTACAAAGTGATAAATAAATGTAAGTACTCATGAGATAGTATGGGATTAGAATTTTTTTGTATTAATTGGCATTACAAAGTGATAAATAAATAAATGTAAGTATTGAACATTGAAAATAAATGTAAGTATTGAACATTGATAGATAGTATGAGATTAGTATTTTTTGAATTAATTAATATTTTAAAGTGATAAATAAATTACATTAAAAATATTTAATTAAATATAATTCAATTAAAAATATGATAAATTGTAAAAAATGTCTTTTCTAGATATTTAATTAAATGTAATTTAATTAAAAATATAATAAATTGTTAATAATGTTTTTTTCCAGAATTTAAGTGAGAAAAACACCACATAACACAAATCAGTAGGGTTAAACTCAATTAACTCTAGAGTTATAAACAATATTTGTATTTTAAATTTTATTTTCAAACAAAATAATATTCATATTTTATATTGTCTCCGGGGGCAGCTCAATTGGCAAGTGCCGTGAAAATGAAGTTCCATGAAGTTTCGAGTTCAACTCCCCCTGAATTACAATGTGTGTGGCGTATGGGGTCCTAATTCCTCCAGACATTAAAAAAAAAAAAAAAAAACACAACTAAATGTTAAGCCACTCTATATATTTATATTAATCAATTACAAAATTCAATTTTTAATTACAATATTTATTATAATTTTTTTTTTCAAGTTTTTTCATTTATCTAAAAACTCAATCTAAATGATATTTACATTTATTTTCAAATCTAACAACAACATCATGGAATTCTTTTTTTTTAGTCTATATCATATATTATTAATATTTCATTTGTTGGTTAAGAAATCACAATCCACCCGAATATGGTTGGATTTTTGGGTGTCTTCTCCCCACTAAACACATTGTAAAGATATTGAACTCAGATCACCTAACAAAAGAAACCCAAACCTTAACTAGATGTGCTAGTAAAAATTGACCATATACCATAATTTTTTAATCCATATCATATACATATTATTAGTCCCTGCCGGAAGGCCAAGGGCAGGGACTATAGCGATGAGTTCATCGCTGACTTTCAATTAGTTGTTAGTTGACTTCGAAATTTTTGTAAAAATGGTAATGTTTAACATAGGAAATATATAAACCTAATTTTTTTAATAATAAATTTGTGGATTTGTCACAATTTCATT
>ML784018.1:756685-804779 GCA_009831015.1 Picea engelmannii
AGTATTTTTAATTTTATATTTTTAATTTTATTAATATAAATTAAAAAAAAAAAAACTTTGCAATGATAAGCATGCACAAATTCAAAATTCATATACATTCAATGTTGATACATGGCCTTTTCATCTCGCTGGTTTTCCATTTTAATGGGCCTTCGTTTCAATTACTTGTTAAAGTCTTTCTTGAAAAATGTTAAGTTGATGTGAAGTATATTTGAAATTTAATTTTTTAAGTGAAATAAGTTTATGAAAAAGCATTATTAGAATATAATCGTTTTCTTTTAGTTATGGAAAATATTTGAATCATTTAAAATTTAAAATATTTTGATATAGAAGTAAATATTTTAATATTTTGATATTTTAATATATAATTTAAAAATTAATCAAAATATTTTTTAAAGTGATAGGATAAGTAAATATTTAAAATTTATATAATATAAATTGAAAAATAATAAATATTATCAAATAAATAAAAATATTAAAAATGATAAAAAAAATGTATGGTATCATGATAATTTTACCATATTTAATATTACTTTTTACTAACAAATAGTGTTATATCAATATCCCCGATGACATGTATTTCACATATCAACATCATAATATATATCATTAAATCTTACTATAACAACATAATCACATGTGGAGTTATATATATATATATATATATATATACACAATGAGAAGTGGTTAGTCATATATACAATCAAAGGTGGACGTATGTGATTGAATATGCAACTTGTTGGTCCTAAGGTATGTACTTGACTGCTAAAGGGAAAAGCTAGGTCACCTATCAGTTTAGAATGATTGTTTCTTTAAATTTTTGTTGGTTGGTCAGAGGGTTATTCTATCAAGACAAAGGAAAGGTTGGGTTGGAAGAACGATATGGATGAGGGCCCTCCTTGGTTGATGGCACACTAATGACAGAGCAGTGAAATAATAGAAAACGGAGAGAAACAACAAACTACTCAATGAATAATCTGCTGCAAGAAGTTCAATACTTTAAAATATCATTTCAACACATTAAACATGTATCAAAACACAATAACTCCCACAGGTTGTAGAAAACAAATCTTCACCAAAGCATTAGTTGTCTGACAGGTTGCATATCAGTAAAAATGAGTCATACAATAGATGAAAGGAAATGAAATGTACGTTGAACAAATCAAAAAATGTATTCAAGATAAGAATAAAAACACATGAAGAGTTGAACGAAACATTGTCATCAAGAGTATGTTCACTAGGTAGAGAGATTTAATCCATGCATAAACAAGTCCAACCAGTCTGTTGTATTGCTATTCTTTCCTCAAAAATTTGACCCTTACAATATCCCAAAAATGACTATTTAAAAGAGTCGCATAGGCTCCTGTCCTTAGAGGATTGTTCGTTAAACAAATTAATAATTGCACTAAGATGTTGAATTTAATCGACAAGAGTGGTTCTTATCTCACACAGAAGGCCACTCTTGCATCTAATCTAAGAAAATGATGGACTTACTCAAAATAAAATTACTATTGTCTCTGAGACAGAACCGATGCATGTTGAAGGAACTGAATGACTAAAAATGGGCCTCAGAGTGACAGAGCAGAGCTCTGTTGTCAAGCGATGGCATGTCTACGAGTTATTGGAGGCTACTGGAGATAATCGGCTATGTGAGCAGAGCCCGTTGAAGTGTTTTGGAACTAATTTGCAACGAACTGTGACTAAGACTTATATCTCCCTCTATGTCTGAGCTTTCGGAAGCTAAGAGCATTCTGCATCGACCCTGTCAGTTTCCATGTGTAACTTCTAGATAGCTTCACTAGAAATTTTGATGGCCCATCGGTCATGAAGGGAGATGTGGAGGCGAGCACCCAATCGGGAGATAGGATGAGTGGACGCGAGGGTAGATGACATGTGAAGACATATGTCAGGAGCTGAGAGGAGATGTGAATACGATAGAGACGAGTGGAGGACAAGTTTCGGGTGGTGAGAGGAGAGAGAGTAGTGATTGGGATGAGCATGTGATTGCGGAAGTCATTGAGGTTGGTTTGGGTCCGCACAGCCTTTGGGTCCGCAATCCCCCACAAGTTACCATGTACCCTTCCAACAATATTGTGGTTCAAATTGCGGGCCCGCTCTAGAAAATTAACATCCAAGCAGTTTGCATCCCCATAATGAAGTATGGTCATTGATCTTCTTACGATCTGTGATCTAGGCAGTACTATTTGTTGCAAGGATCAACAGTTCTTCTTAACTTGAGATCAATGGTCTGTGCTTACTTCGGGAGTCCGCGTTCTAGGACTTCAGGAGTTTATGCATGTTAAGTGTGGGAAACTCCCGGAGAGAAAAGGCCGGAGTGACATGTTGTCATGGAGTCATGTGATGTCATGGTTGTTGAAGTGTCGTGAAAAGAGGGGTGACACGTGTCAAGTGGAAACGGGCAAATGACACAACCAAAATGACCCGGAATGAGTGCCACGTGTCCTGACTGATGAGTGTGCCATGTGTTATGACCGATGAGAGCACCACATGACATGACTGATGAGAGCACCACGTGTCTCAAATGATGGTTTCCACGTGCTTCAGTACTCCAATCTTCGGGAGTTTCAAATGTTTAAGCGTGAAAATCTCCTGGAGGGAAGATCACCAATGTGGATGATCTGCCTCCACATGCCCCTGAACGATGGATGGTCCAGATTTACTTCGAAGGTCTGGGCTTCGGGACTTTCGAATGTGAAACATGAATTTTGGAGGAAAACCCCTGAAGTGACATTATCTGCTTCCATGTGTCGTCGCTGATGAGCGGTCCAGATTCATTTTGAAACTTCGGGCCTTTGGCTCTTCGAGAGTTTCAAATGTTTGTTCTTGGAAAACTCCGGGAGGAGAATCACCAAAGTAACTAATCTGTCACCACATGTCCCATCTGATGGATGGTCTAGATTTACTTTGAGACTTAGGGTCTTTGGTTCTCCGGGACTTTCGAATGTGAAACCTGAAAATATCCCAAAGGAAAATCCCCAAAGTTCCAAATTCATTTCGGACTTTCGGCATTTTGGCTCTTCGGGACTTTCGAATGTGAAACATGAAAACCTTCCAGAGGAAAACCCCCGAAATGACATGATGTGCTTCCATGTGTCATCGTTGATGAGCGGTCCAGATTCATTTCAGAACTTCGAGTCTTTGGCTCTTCGAGAGTTTCGAATGTTTGTTCTTGGAAAACTCCCAAAGTGAAAATCGCCAAAGTAGATGATCTGTCGTCACGTGTCATGGTATATGAACAACCTAGATTCTCTTTGGGTCTTTTGTAGTTTGGGAGTTATGATGACTCTTGATGTTAAACTCTGCATGATTATGCACCCCCGAATGGATGACATCCCCCAATATGATTCGCTTGATAGATCTCCACCGTTGAAACTTTCCCTTGCTAATTTCGGCAACCCTGGCCCAAATATGACCGTTCTGAGCATTTGTGTTTATCCACGGGTGTTTCCTACGTATGAAAAAAGACTTGGTGGACCTATGGTGAGCTTAATCAATGGGAAAATATGATGATAGTTAATTCGAACCCAATCCAACATATATTTATCCTTCGAGAAACAGAGACAGACATGCGCAATGAATAAAAAATGAATAAGGACCAAGATACTTAGTAAAGGGAGAACCAATCAAAAAATATATATATGACGAAGGCAGGGTCAAAAAAGAGGAAAATCAAGGGATGCAAACCATGGTTATAACACAACCCTTCACTACTATGTATTAACTATGAATTATTTTTTGGCAGTTAATTATTTAATATATTATATTACAAGTCATCTCTTCTTTAAAATGTTTTGTCCACAAAGCATTTGTAAAGAATGATATTTTTATCAAAATTCTTTATTTTCCTCAGTAGCTTCATCTTCGGGAAGGTTCCTCCACTTAATAATATACCCATTGACACTTCTAAAATGAAGGATTTTGGTTCTGACTTCTAAGATGCACTCAAGCTCCATAACTGACTTCTTCTCTTCATATAGTAAGGGTAGTTATGTCTATACATGGGTTATTGGGTCCAACTTTTTCTTCAAACATGAAACATGGAAAGCATCATGCAATTTCTTCTTGTTGGGTATATCAATTTTTTCTTATAGATTTTATAGGAGCCATAAAACTTGGAAGAAAGTTTATGGTTTTTGTAGTTTTTGAGTGAGTTCTATTTGTATGGTTAAAGGCGGACGAACACCCAGTCTCCTACCTTAAATTCGCAATCAGTTATCTTCAGGTCCGCTTGTTTTTTAACTACTCAAGATGGGCCTCGAGGATACGAAGGATTTCATAAGAAGTGGCTAGGTAATATTTCACCATAGGTGCTTTGAAATCTGTGAAAATATACTCTTTTGCCAATGGGGGAGGATAGTCATATAAAGCTTCAAAGGGAGTCATTTTTGTCGAAATGTGATATGTGGTATTATACCACCATTTTTCTAGATGCAACCAATTGTGCCATTGTGACTGATGGTCATTCAGAAAATTTCTTAGGTACCCTTCGAGGAATTTATTTACCACTTTAGTTTTCCCTTATGTTTATGGATGGTATTCTATGAGAATAACTGAGAAGGAGATATTATGTAGCAAGCATAAAGGCCACAATGTCAAAGGAAACTCCATAAAGAGTGTATCTTTCTTTGTACTTGCATTATTTCCATACCATAGAAAAGACAGCAGAGCAACCTCACCTTCTATCTGGGTTTTCTCCCATATTGGGTTTCTCCGGTCATATCTTGTTTTATTTGTGGATGGTGTTAGTCTCTAATTTTTCTTTTGATTAGTGAGAAACCCTAATATTAAACCCTTCCTACCTACACTTCATTGTCTCCTTTGATGTGATTTTAATCCTTTTCATCAGCTTGTTATGATTTGCATTTTAGCTTTTTGAATAATTTCTTTAAGTCTGGAGATTTAAGACATGGTTTTACAAGATGTGTCACTTCATATGCATGTTTGAATTTTGAAAATTCAAAAATCTTCTAGTCATTAATAGTGCTAATGGAATAACATTATTCTCGTAGCACAAATATAACGATGCCTTAATATGCGTCTGCCACCCTGATTTCATTATGATTACACAAATCGTGGACTAAGAATTCGCATGTGTCCCACGATAGCTCTTAAATCATTTTGTGATTCAAACCATTACATGATTGGATTGTTTTGTACCTGCAAAGGACTCATTTCAAATCATTCAATTCCCAAAGATCATTATTTGAACCTGTCACTCATTGTTCTGATTTTGCTGAATTATAAGCGCAGGTGTTTTCTCAGAAGAATTGTTATATGTTAACAGTTGCAGGTTGTAAATTCAGAATCCGAGCAGTGCCATACATAGCATTGTGTTTTTTATGGCACCTAAGAGAAGCGGGCAAGTGGTCATATCGGAACTCGAGGGCACCGAGCTTCTTGAAGCATATCCACAGACGACGTAGAGATTTAGAGAAGTTGGATGGTTTGAATTCCTCACTACCTTCCAAGGTTATGACGAACATGTCTCCATGGCGTTATCACAGAACTTCGATGGTTTCAAAGTGGAGATTGAAAAGTTGCTAATGCTGGTGACAGAGCAAATAATTGCCAAAGCTTGCAGATTGGTGATTACAGGAGAACGATGGTGGAAGGAGCATGTAGTCACAGAGTTTCTCAATCAATTCTTACTTCCAGATAAAAAAAATCCAAATTGGAGAAAGGGAGTCCCTCACAGTTGGATTAGACTAGAAAGGCACACTGCTCTAATCATCATCCACAGGTATACCACCTGCGAAGGCAAATTCTCATTGATTTATATCTACCACATTAGGTTGTTAATGTATCTAAATGGAGATTATCCTTTAAATTTGCCTTACTTTCTACTCAAAATCTTGGCAAAGATGTTAAAAAGAGTGCAGTCACACCCCGCTAATGTAAAGAGTAGCCTGTTTCATCAAGTCTTAATCAAGACTCTGGTCGTTTCTTCTCTGAAGGAAATACAAAAACCCTAGAGCTGGCTAATTCAATCTTTAAACCCTGATCCACAGTCTAGCAAACAGAAAAAGGGTAAAGGGAAAAGGTCTGTTGCATAGGAACCAAGTTTCCCAGTTGATGAAACTCTTGTTAAAGAAGAGTTTCCTGCTATCAGGGTAACAAGGACCAACAAAGGTAAGAGACCCAAATTGGAGATAGAAAACAAAATGTTTTTTGAGGTAGATTTAAAAATAGAAGAAGATTATGATGTTAAACCCTCAGCCAATCATGAAGCTCCAGAAATCAGTAAGAGAGGTGTTGCAGTTAAAAGACAGAGGAAGAGATATGTGCCTGTGTCTAAAACACCTAGGAGGAATTCAACTAGAATTACCAACAAATACAGGCTGAGATCTAAAGCTATGTTCGATCCCTCAATCAAAAAATAAGATGTCATAGTTATAGAATATCATTCTGAGGATGCTAAAACAGATGTCAAACAAAGGGAAAACAAATCCCCATTACATAAAGAACCAGCAAAAAGAGACAAGTAGGTTATTCCATCCTCTACAGGACTTGTAACAAGAGCCACTACCAGATTGTCATGAGCTAAAGCATATAGTGAAGGTATAAGTAGGGTCCCTGAAAATACAGAAAGCCATCTTGTAGATTCAGACCACATATCAGACATGCCTGAAGCCATTGATCCATCTAGTTCAGATGAAGAGCACAACTCAGGATTGGTTTCTAGGTACCAAATTAAATTGAGAGAGCCTAAAGCTGACATAAATCTAAATGAGCCTGCACCTGCAGATGAGTTCCTTGAATTTAAGTTCAATATCAGATCTGACAAAGAAAAGATCAGAGAACTCTGAAAGGTAGTGAAACAGCTGAAAAAGGAGAAGGCTCATGTTGAACAATGGAGTGTCAGGCAGCAAGAAAAGATTCAGGTTTTTAAGAAGAATAAAAGAGAGCAAAGAGCATTGCTCAAAGAACTCAAAGAAGTGAATTTCAAACTCTATTGGCATAACATCATACTTACCACAAAGTTAGAACAGAAAACTGCCAAAGCTACTGCTATCATCATACCCTAAGGGTTTTATGAAGAAGTTTGCGCATTTTCAATTTTGTTGTTTACTAGGGAACAAGGAAAGATTTACTTGTTTGAATTGTGAAAGGAAAATGTCTCGAAATGATTGACTAGATTGAACTAATTCTTGTTTTATGTTCTGATTTTGATTTTCATGTTATGTTATAACCTTGAGCCAGTTTTCAACCACCCTATTCAAAAAACCAAACCATAAAAACCTTCAAAACACTTTGCAATAAATCGATGATGCCCTAGCTTTCCCTCTCACAGTCAAGTGCAACTTTAGGGACTAACATATTTTGGCGCCATTGTCGGGGATGAAGAAATGAAGATATATTCCCTGGGGAAACGACAAGATTAGATTCAAATCTTGATGGTGAACAAGATTTTGGACATTATTTAAGACTGTGATTATTCACCTGACGACTCTTCTGTGGTAATTCTGGCTCCTAATAGAGAATTTAAAGGACCTAAAACTCCTCTAACTTCTTCATCATCTAATAAGAGACCATTAGCCAAAAAAAATCCAGATCTTGAGCCTGTTGCAGCAGTTCCAGATCCTGAAAAGCTACTAAGAAATCCTAAGGTTGTTTCTAGACAGTCTTCTCTCTCAAAGGGAAAATTGTCTTCATAAAGTTTTCAAGGACAGTCCTTTGAAATCACCAAAACCCAAGCATATGAGGAGGTGATTCCTGAAAGTGAATTCAAACCTGTTATTGAGACTACTACAATTTTATTCCCTTCAACTATCTCAGAATTAAATCCAGATCAGTGGAATCTACTTACTGAACTCATTAAACAAGAATATTCAAACACCTTGCCTGTGACTGAAAATTTGACAGGTCACAACACATATATTAAAAGTGAACTAGAAACACCCTCGTCATCTATTGGATCTCTCTCCTCTGAAGATTTTAAATCATATTATTTTTCTTTTGAGAATCCTATGTTTCTTGGTCCATCATTTGATTATAGTCCAGAAGAGAAATCCCTATCTGCTAAAGATCAAGACTTAGTGATAGTACAGTTAAGTTGTCATATAGAAGGGACAGTTTCACATCCAACATCACCAATCTTGCTTACTCCCAAAATTCAAACACCAAAGATAGCAAATATGGTTGTAAACAGAATGGATGAAATTGTTGCAGCAAGGTATGCCCTTTTGATCCTCCCACAAGTCATGTTTGCCTTTCCACCAAATGATTATATGAGATAATTTCCTATATTTAATGGAGATGGAGTTACTGCTGAAGAGAATTTGAGTTCATTTTATAGTTTTGCAGATAATTTCAATGTAGAGCATGCAAATGTGTGGATGAGATTGTTTGTGCAGAGTTTAGATGGTGAAGCAAGAAAGTGGTTCAGGAGATTGCCACCTAATTCAATTGTTGATATTGTAGCCTTGGATGATGCCTTTATTAAACACTGGGGAGACAAGAAAGACTTTCTATACTACTTTCTATACTACATCACTGAATTTGGTGCTTTAAAAAGGAAACAAGGTGAATCAATACCTGATTTTACCAAAAGATTCAACCAAATGTATGGTAAAATTCCAGACTAAATTAAACCTTCAGAGACATAAGCTAAAATCACTTTTGCCAATGCTTTCGATGCTGAATTTTCCTTGTTTCTTAAACAAATAAGGGATTCTACCCTCAACCTGATGCAAGATGCTGCTATTGAAGTAGAATCAAACATATTAGCAACAGACAAATTGAAGTCTAGGAGTGATAGAGATAGAAAAAATCAAAAAGAAGAGTTGTCTTCATCTTCTAATATAGAATCTGATTCTAAGATGGATGAAATGGCTAAGATGCTGAAAGATCTGACATCTGAGATGGAAAGGTTGAATATGGAACAAAAACAACCCAGTAGACCTGCACAGGAGGGTGGATACAGAAATCAAAAATCAGTTTAGGAGGCCAAACAATGCACCTCAAATCTTACCAAGGGAAAGAAAAAATCAAGAGGACCAAAAGGTTTTGCCTCCTTTCCAGAATAATGAAGTAGATGAGGAGGAGGATGAAGATGATACAAAAGACGACGATGCAGTTCATCTAAATGATTCTGAATCATCTCCTATGCATGTAACACAGCAGGATTATGAATATGCTTTGATTTCAAACCAGTTTGAGGAAGGGGATGCATATGAGATCATCCAAAAGGAACCTAAAAGGAAGAAATACAATCTCAGATCTAGTTCAAATGCACCTAAAGTGGATACACATGTTTCCACAAAGAAGGCCAGTACTCCAGTTAAAACATGAACCATTAAAGAAAGTCTTAAGATTCAGGTTGATCGACCATTGAAGCAGCTTGCCAAGGTTAGTACTGCAGATATAAAGGAACCAGAAAAGAGTGTTTCTTCTTTCAGTCTAGAACATGAAATCAACAAAATCAATATTTTTGTGCCTTTGCTAGAACTCATGAAAACATATCCCTTTAGGAAGACTGTCCTCAAGGCTCTATAGTCTCTATCTCAGGTTACCTTTTCATATACAGTGAATTTAGAAGATGAAAACCCTGTTGTAACTATTGGACCTCATATTGAAGACATAACCGATGCCTCTCCTCCATTATACATTTCACTAAATGTCCATGACAAGATATTGCATAACTGCCTAATGGATTCTAGTGCCTCACATAATGTCATGCCTAAGGCGGTGATGGAAGAATTAGGGTTGGATATTACTAAACCATACCATGATATGTATTCTTTTGACTCCAAGAAATTCAAATGCCTTGGAGTTATGAAAGATGTGGTTGTTACTCTTTCCCAATTACCTATGAAAAGCGTGGTATTAGATGTTATTTTGGATGACATACCACCAAAATTTTGAATGCTTCTTTCAAGATCTTGGGCCAAGAAGGTAGGTGGTACTTTACAGATGGACCTTAGTTATGCCACCATACCTATTTTTGGTGGAGAAAAACAAAGATTATACAGGGAAGTGAGACTGGATTATCTGGTAAGTGATCATGAAAACCCCACTAATCATCCAATATATGTTGTAGAGGATGATCTTGGTTCTTTTATTTTTCATATAGGTGATCATATGGAAGAAGTATCAGTTAGGAAGACAACAACTGTAGTTGGGGACAGTACTGATAATTTTGTTTGGAAAATGTATTTGATGGGGCATGTTCTAAAGAAGGTTCTGGAGCTGGGATTGTCTTCATTTCCCCTACCAAGGAGGTTATTCATATGTCATATAAACTTGAATTTGACACCACCAATAACATCAGTGAGTATGAAGCCTTGCTGCTAGGTTTGAAAGCTGCTAAAGATATGGGTATAGATAAGATTTCTGTTTTTGGAGATTCAGAACTAATTATTCACCAGATCAAGAATATATATCAAACCAAACAACAAAGGTTGAAACAATATAGAAATGAGGTGTGGGATTATGTGGATAATTTCTTTTTGGCATTCAATATTACTTTTTTGCATAGAAATTTAAATCAGCAAGCTGACTCTTTAGCATTTGCAGCTAGCAACTTTAAAAATCCAATGTTCCCTATTCTAAAATTTGAAGTTGAGGTTAGACACAAACCCTCAATACCAGAAAATATAAAACATTGGCAGGTCTTTAAAGATGGTGAGGAAATTCAAAGTTTCTTGAAAACTATTGAAGAGTTTTCTAACATTTCAATAGATCAAGATGACGAAGATGATGAAGTAGAGGTACATGCTGCAGGTATTCTTCAAGACAATGTTGTTGGGCACAAAATTATTGAACTAAAGACAAACCATCAACCTAAAGGTTTGGTCCCACTAGAGAGGTTGTTCGATCACAATGATGTTTCCAGGAAGGCTGTTATTCAGATAGAAGAAACTGATGTAGTGGATTGCGATATTAGTCCTGAAACAAATCCTAGGTTGATCAAAATATCTAGGAAACTGTCAAAAAAATAGAGAGAAGCATATGTTGAATTAATGAAGCAATATTCAGATATATTCACCTGGTCTTATGAAGATCTGAAAGTGTTGGATACGGAAATTATAGAACACAAAATTCCTCTGAAGCCTGGGTCGAAACCCGTTAAGAAAAAGTCTAGGAAATATAATCCTCTACTGTTACCTATAATAGAAAAGGAGTTGAAAAGGTTATTGGAATCTAAAATCATAGTACCACTGAGATACTTAGAGTGGGTAGCCAACCTGGTACCTGTCAAGAAGAAGAACGTAGAGATAAGGCTCTGTGTGGACTTTAGGAATTTGAACAGGTGCTCCTTGAAAGATAATTATCCATTACCAAAAATGGATCATATCTTACAAAGAGTTGTTGGCATGAAGAGGATCTTTATTCTTGATGGATACTCAGGGTACAATCAAATATCAGTAGTGGAGGAAGACAAAAAGAAAACAACTTTTACCACTCCCTGGGGCACTTTTATGTACGAAAAGATGCCCTTTGGATTGATGAATGTGGGAGCCACATTTCAAAGGGCCATGGACATTGCTTTTATTGGTGAAAAGGACAGGTTTTTGGTTATTATCTCGATGTCATCATTGTATTTTCAGCATTTGATGAAGAACATTTACAACACTTGAAGAAGACTTTTGAGAAATGTAGGAGGTATGGTATATCACTTAATCCTAAAAAATCACACTTTTCCATGGAGGAAGGAAAGCTTTTAGGACATATTGTTTCCCCTAAAGGTATTAAAATAGACCCTGAAAGAGTAAAGGCTATCCAACAAATAGATATTCTGAGAAATAATAAGTCTATTCAGTCCTTCATTGGTAAAATTAATTTTTTCAGGAGGTTTATACCTAATTTTGCAGAGATTATCAAGTACATTACTGACATGTTGAAAAAGGATGCAGAAATTAAGTGGATACCAGAAGCAAAATAATCTTTTGAAAATATCAAATAGGCTCTTGTGCAGGATCATGTTCTCATCAACCCATATTTCTCCAAGGAATTCATAATTTTTTCATTTGCATCAGAAAATACCATAGTTGTTGTTCTTCTACAAAGAAATGAGCAAGGACATGAGCATCCCATCTCCTTCTTCAGCAAAACTCTCAGAAACTCTGAATTGAAGTATGATATAATTAAGAAACAGGCCTACGCCCTGGTGAAGGCTCTGAAATCCTTTAGAGTATATGTTCTTCAATCTGAGATTACATCTTATGTCCCAAGCAGTGCAGTCAAAGAAATCTTGGTTCAGCCTGACTGTGAAGGAAAGAGAGGGAGATGGATAACAAAAATCCTAGAATATGATCTCACTATAAAACCTACTCAGCTGATAAAATTTCAAGGTCTTTCCAAATTGATTACAGAAGCTAATTATAAAGCAATTGGGTTGTACCATCTTTCAGACAAGACACATGACTCTTCTTTCCATATTGAAGATACAAATTCATAGGTAAACAACAAGTATGTTTCTTCACCATGGTACAAAGATATCGTATTTTTTCTGCTGAATTTTCAATCTCCTCTAGAGTTAGATAAATCAAAGTTAAAATCATTAAAATTAAGAGCAATGAAGTATTGCATTATAGATCAGATCTTATTCTGGAAAGACTCTCAAGGTTTTTTGTTGAGATGTGTTGATGAAAAGGAAGTTGAACAATTTTTTTATGATCTACATCATGGTGTGTGCGGAGACCATCACCACTGGAAAGCTACTGCCTTTAAAATTCTTAGGGCAGGCTATTACTGGCCAGTTCCATTCTCAGATATTTTTTCTTAGGTCAGGGCATGTGAACCCTATCAGAAATTTGCTGGAAAGCAGAAACTTATGTCTCTGCCTCTTAAACCAATCATCACTCATGGACCATTCCAACAGTGGGGCTTGGATTTCATTGGGGAGATCAATCCTTCATCTTTGGGGCAACACAGATGGATTTTTACAGCCACATATTTCTTTACAAAGTGGATCGAAGCAATTCTGACTCGGAATGCAACAAACAAGGTAATCATGGATTTTCTTGAAGGATATATCTTTTGTAGGTTTGGTTGTCCTAAAAAACTAGTCATTGATAATGCATAGGCTTTTAAATCGAATTCCATGATTGAATTATGCAATAAGTATAGTATCAAATTGGTTCATTCTACTCCCTACCACCCCCAAGGGAACGAGTTAGCAGAATCCTCCAATAAAAGTCTGATAAGGATTATCAAAAAACTACTGGAAGAAAATAAAAAACCATGGGATTCCAAGTTAAAGTTTTCCCTATGGGCTAATCGTATCAACAACAAGAAGTCTATTGGGACCTCTCCTTTCCAGATGGTATATGGGACAAAAGTTATTCTTCCAACTCAATTGGGCCTACTAGTTTTAAATTTCTTACAAGAAGAGTTAGAAGAACCTAATAATATCCAAAGGAGAATTTTCCAGATGATTGAGGTTCAGCAGGTCAGAGAACAGATGAATCAGAAAGTTGTTTCTCACCAGAGAAAAGTCAAGGCCACATTCGATAAGGGAACTAAGAAAGATGTTTTTAATGAGGGATATTTGGCGTTAAGGTGGGATGCCAGGAGAGAGGATAAAGCAAAACATGGTAAGTTCGATAACCTATGGTATGGTCCTTTCAGAATAGATAAGGTAATGGACAATAACACTTTTCTCCTGCATAATTTAGATGACACAGAAACTTTTGGAGGCCTAGTGAATGGGAGGTTCTTGAAACACTATTTTCTATAAAGACTCATCAGGTTTTCAGTTTGTACAGTAGGTTTACTTTCAATAAAGACTCCATATACCCAATGGACTTGTTTTCTATAGTTATGTTGTGAATAAAGAATGACAGATGTAGGGAGACTAGTGAATCAGAAATAAAGGAAAAGGCATTGGTCTACAGTTCTTGGAGTTTATTATCAAAAAACCATCCCCAGAAGGAGCCAGTGTTAGTCTCTAATTTTTCATTTGATTAGTGAGAAACCCTAATCCTAAACCCTTCCCACTTGCACTTCATTGTCTTCTTTCATTTGATTTTAATCCTTGTTTTTAGCTTGTTATGATTTTCATTTTAGCTTTTTGAATAATTTCTTTAAGTCTGGAGATTTAAGACATGGTTTTACAAGATGTGTCACTTCATGTACCTGTTTGAATTTTTCAAATTCAAAACTCTTCCAGTCATTAATAACGCTACTAGAATAACATTATTCCCATAGTGCAAATATAATCATGCCTTAATATGCGCCTGCCACCCTGATTTTGTTATGATTACACAGACCATGGACTAAGAATTTACATGTGTCCCACAATAGCTCTTAAATCATTTTTTTGATTCAAACTATTACATGATCAGATTGTTTTGTACCTACAAAGGACTCATTTCAAATCATTCAATTCCCAAAGATCATTATTTGAACCTGTCACTTGTCGTTCTGATTTTGCTGAATTATAAGCGTAGGTGTTTTCTTAGAAGAACTGTTATATGTTAACAGTTGCAAGTTGTAAATTCAGAATCCGAGCAATGCCATTCATAGCATAGTGTTTTTTATGGTGCCTAAGAGAAGCGGGAAAGTGGTCAGATTGGAACCTAAGGGTGTCGAGCTTCTTGAAGCATATCTGTGGATGGTGCAAAGATTTAGAGATGTTGGCTAGTTCAAATTCCTCACTACCTTCCAAGGTTATGAAAAACAGGTCTCCATGGCGTTTTCACAGAAATTTGATGGTTTCAAAGTGGAGATTGGAAAGTTGCTAACGCTGGTGATAAAGCAAACAAATGCCAAAGATTGCAAATTGGTGGTTGGAGGAGAACGATGGTGGAAGAAGGAGCATGTAGTCACAGAGTTTGTCAATCAATTCTTACTTCCAGATAAACAAAATTCGAATTGGAGAAAGGAAGTCACTCACAACTGGATTAGACCAGAATGGCACACTTCTCTAATCATCATCCATAGGTATATCACCTGTGAAGGAAGATTCTCATTGATTTATATCTACCACATTAGGTTGTTAATGTATCTAAATGGAGATTATCCTTTAAATTTGCCTTAATTTCTACTCAAAATCTTGGCAAAGATGTCAAAAAGAGTGCAGTCACACCCCACCAATGAAAAAAGTATCCTGTTTCATCAAGTCTTAATCAAGACTCTGGTCATTTCTACTCTAAGGGAAATACATAAACCTTGGAGCTGGCTAATTCAATATTTAAACCCTGATCCACAATCCAGCAAACAAAAAAAGGGTAAAGGGAAAAGGTCTATTACACAGAAACCAAGTTTCCCAGTTGATGAAACTCCTGTTAAAGAAGATTTGCCTGCGATCAGGGTAACAAGGACCAACAGAGGTAAGAGATCGAAATTGGAGACAGAAAATGAAATGTTTTATGAGGTAGATTTAAAAATAGAAGAAGATTCTGATGAAGATTATGATGTTAAACCCTCAGCCAAGCATGAAGCTCTAGAAACCAGTAAGTGAGGTGTTTCAGTTAAAATACAGAGGAAGAGATATGTGTCTATGTCTAAAATACCTATGAGGAATTCGACTAGAATTACCAACAAATATAGGCTGAGGTCTAAAGCTATGTTTGATACCTCAATCAAAAAATAAGATATCATAGTTATAGAAGATCATTTTGAGGATGCTAAAACAGATGTCAAACAAAGGGTAAACAAACCCCCATTACATAAAGAACCAAAAAAAGGAGACAAGCAGGTTATTCCATCCTCTACAGGACCTGTAACAAGAGACACTACCAAATTGTCACGAGCTAAAGCATCTGCTGAAGGTATAAGTAGGGTCCCTGAAAGTACAAAAATTCATCTTGTAGATTCAGACCACATATCAGACATGCCTGAAGCCATGGATTCAGCTAGTTCATATGAAGAGCACAACTCAGGATTGGTTTCTAGGTACCGGATTAAATTGAGAGAGCCTAAAGCTGACATAAATCTGAATGAGCCTGCACCTGCAAATGAGTTCCCCGAATTTAAGGTCAAGATCAGATTTGACAAAGAAATGATCAGAGAACTCTGAAAGGTAATGAAACAGCTGAAAAAGGAGAAGGCTTATGTTGAACAATGGAGTGCCAAGCAGCAAGAAAAGATTCACGGTTTCAAGAAGAAGAAAAGAGAGCAAAGAGCATTGCTCAAAGAAATCAGAAAAGTGAATTTCAAACTCTATTGTAATAGCATCGTACTTAACACAAAGCTCAAACAAAAAACTGCTAAAGCTATTGTTGTCATCACACCCTAAAGGTTTTATGAAGAAGTTTGCACATTTTCAATTTTGTTGTTTACCAAGGAACAATGAAAGATTTACTTGTTTGACTTGTGAAAGGCAAATGTCTCAAAATGCATGACTAGATTGAACTAATTCCTATTTTATAGGATCGAATGTATTGTAAAGAGAACATCCGAAATTAAGTTGTTGAGCTATAACTATTTTTGGAATGTAGATGCTCTTTTTGAGCTAACCTCCCTATTTAGATGGATGCTAATCAGATCTAGTCATTAATAGCATGCTAGAAGTTAGGATCTGGGGTATTTTGGATAGTTTAAGTAGGCAGATGAAAGACTATTCAGGCTAAAAAATTGGAGATCTAGAAGACTTGTTTTGTGAATCCTTGTAAGACTTTATGTTCCATTTTGACACTTAATAGCAAAGGCATATGGATGGTTAGAATCTCTTTTCTACTCTGTTTTTCTTTCTTCATGCTTGAGTTCATTATTCATACTGCAATGCATATGTTTCTTGATTGTTAATTAATACAGTAAAGAATTTGTTGTGGAAATTATTTTTCAAGTTTTGATTTCAAGTTGATGGTCTTGTTTCTTTATGATATTCTGAGACAAGAATTTATGTGAAGTTGGCAAATTGAAAGCTTCATCCTCTCTTTTTCTTATTGGTCTAATCTATCTATGTGACTACCTTTTAACCAATCAATGGGATATATTATGTTCTTATTTTGATTTTCATGTTATGTTATAACCTTGAGCAAGTTTTCAACCACCCTATTCAAAAACACAAACCATAAAAACCTTCAAAACACTTTGCAATAAATTGATGATGCCCTAGCTTTCCCTCTCACAATCAAGTGGAACTTTAGGGACTAACATATGTGGTGTGTACTTATGGATGTTCTCTATTTTTTTTCATTTGAATTATTTCATACATGTTTTTGAAGAAGAAAACCAGTAATCAAAGAGCCTGAGATATAAAGGAAAAATCAACCTTCATAGTGTAGGTTTCATACCAAGCTCGAGGAGCTTGCCTCAGACACTAAGGTGACTTCTTCAGGAAACAAACAAGGAAGGAGTCATCCTGAGAACAACCTAGAGTTTGTTCCATGTATATTTATTCATTCAAATCCCCATGAAGAAAGGCATTTTTGATGTATATTTTATGTAATTCCCAAACTTGAGAAATAGAAAATGAAAGAACAAGCCAAACTAAATCCATATTTGCAACAGGGGAAAAAATTGTGTGTAATAAATACCTTCAACTGGTGAGAAACCTTTTGCAAAAAAGTAGGATTTAAAATTAGGCGTTGTCTAACTATTCTACGAAATGGTTTTTTTCATCGGAATTCAGCGATACAAATTTGCATGGAATCACTATTTTTTGGTGTTTAAAATCCATTTATGAATGAATAAATGGATTCAACATGCTGAAAAACCCCTGGGGCACTCAAATTATATAGAATTAATCACTCAAATCTATGGATCTAACAATTTCTCATTGTATTTCGAGCAAATTTCCCTAGAAAATATCATCGAAAAAGAGTCATTTCATAGAACGTTTAGACTACGGATTTAAAATCATCCACACTTCCATCTAATGAAAACTTGGTTTTGTAGACCCACTCACAAAAATTTATCTCATGACCATTCGAAAGAGGAACAAGATACCAAATGTTAGTTTTCATTAAGGAGTTCATTTCTTCTTCCGTAGTTTCTTCCCATTCAAGTTGACAACTTTCTTCTTTATAATTCTAAGGATATTTTATCTTAATTTGTTGTGCTATAAGATATTAACCACATGCATTCAACTAAGAGTGTGTCTTTCAAGGATCTAACGATCACCAACTAAATTTCCAGCAACTTCCCTTATTTTTTGTACCCATTTCAAAACTAGAGTAGCTAGAGGTGTGGGATATTAAGACTGAACTGTAGGAGTAGTTGAAGGTGTAAGATCAACATACTAAGTTGTAGGAGCAACCAAATATGCTAGTTCAAGTTCATCATTTAAAGTAGAAGAATTGGCATTTGAAAAAGATAGAAGTTTTGAAGAAGTAAAATAAGAAGAGAGAAGTGGTGAAGGAGATGGTGACATGTGGGCCAAGGAGATTTCATCAATTCAAACATATATCCCAAAGATAAAGGCTCCAAAGAGTGAGGTACAAAGAATTGATAAGATTTTTCATCTTTAGCATAACCAACAAAATTACATTTCTCACTTTTTAGTTGCATTGCCTTATTTTTTTCATTTGGAATATGCACCCATGCTTCACAACCAAAAATTTTAAGGTGACTAACATCAAACTTGATATGAAACCAAGCTTCTTCTAGAGATACATTCATTACAACTTTTGTAGGAATTTGATTCAATATGTAGTTAGCACAATTTGTAACTTCTACCGAAAACCATACTGCTAATTTATTTGATTGAACCATACAATTAACCATTTCTTTAAGTGTTTGATTCTTACTTTCAACTACTCTATTCTATTCTGGGGTGTAAGGCATAATATGTGGCATTTGAATGTCATTTTTGGATAAAAAGTCAATGAAGTGTTTATTAACATATTCCCTTCCATTATCAATGTGGATTATGTTAATTAGATGACCTAGTTCCTTTTCAACCAATGCTTTGAAAGAAACAAATAAATTGAAAACTTTACTTCTTAGTTTTAAAAAGTAAACCCAAGTGCACCCACTATGATCATCAATAAAAGTGAGAATATATAGCACTCATGGAAATGGTGGAGTGGAGCATGAACCATTGATGTCACTATGAAAATTCAAGTGGTGTTGGTGCTTTCCATGAATGACCAAAACAAAAAGAATATATATAATGCTTACCCAAAATAAAACCATGACAAACACTAGCATTGCATGAGACAAGAGGAAAATTGTGCACCATTTGGTGCTTCTAGAGTTGTTGCAAGGAGCAGTAGTTCAAATGAACAAACCACTCATGCCAAGGTTTACTCAAGTCATCAACATGAGCAAGAAAAATGGTAGAAAGTGATGAAGGTTAAAAGTTGTCAAATTTGTATAGACTTGAAGGGTTATCAATACATCCTTAAGCTATTACAATAAATCGATCTTTTATATATCTAACTACAAAAACAAGAAATGAAAAGTCAATGGTTTTGCCATCTGTAGACTGAGTAATTTGAAAAATTGAAAGAAAAATTGTAGAAATATCAGAAACATATAATACATTTTTAAATTACCCATCATGAATATCTATTGTTCCTACTTCTACAACATCTAAAGGAGAGTTATCATTGACAAAAATTTACCAGGTTGTACAATCATCAAGTCTAGAGAAAATATCCCTATGATTGGCCATATGATGAAAGGCCCTTGAGTCTAAAATCCATTTATGAAATGGATTGCATGCTACTATAGAAAGATCATGAGGCTTAGAAGAAATAGATGAGGAGGAAGTATCAAAGAGAATATTATGTTTTTTGGTATTTTCTTCCAATGCTTACATCTTCTTCCAACAATGTATGGAAATATGTCCATATTTACCATGAAATGAATAATATCTAAGTGGATTCCTCTCCTTTGACCTGATGCCCTACATAGGATTTGGATGAGCAGGAGTCACTGTAGGTGGCTTGGTTGTTGTGGATTGTTTGGCTCCTCTAAATGGATTCCTGAAGGGTTTGGATTCCTTATATATATATATATATATATATATATATATACATATATATATTTTATATATACCAAGTATATATATATATACTTGGTATATATAAAATATATATTTAATATTTAATAAATGCATTATTCGTTGTCTTATTCAATGTACAACGACATGTATAAATACACATAAATGAGTAAAGTCACATCTCTTTGTCAAAAAAGACATGACTTTACATTAAAAATATAATTATTGCATTAATAATTTAATTAGTAATTATTGAACATTGTAATATACATAAAGTATATTACAAGTCATATGTCCTTCAAATTCTTCGTCCTCGAAGCATTGTTATTTTTTTATGGCTAGATTTTTTTTTTTTGGATTTTGGATTCTCCATATCATACATATAAAATTGTTTACCCTTGCATGTGCATAATTCTTGACTATACTCATGAGCATCTAATATTTACGAGTTTCCCTTGGATTTCAGAATCAATTTTTCCTCAGTTGATCTTTTCAAATTGAGATTAATATTACCCTCCAATTTGGAGGCTATCTCTGCAAGTGGTGCTAGTGACTCCACATTTCCCCAATTCTTAGCATCTATAAGAGTACTAAGTCCATAGTGCAAGCATGCAATTTCTTTTGCAATCTCTTGTTTCTCATGTAAGTCAATACTGAATCTATAAGAGGCTTCAGCATAGAACAATGCATCTTTGAGGTGTACATGTGCAATCCATTTGATATCAAAGTATCGATTAAATTATAACTTGCATGGCATCCTTGGAACAAAGGGAATTTGGGCAGTCATGGGAGATAAGGTTGTGGAAGACGCATTCCTGAGCTTGAGCAAGCATGAGAATATCTAGCATGTGCGAGCATTTCACAGAGACATGCAGGGTGGAATCCCCTTTGGAATCCTTGACGGAGATATTATCTTTGAGAAAATCAAACGCCCGACCGCTACCTAGAATGCCTTGCTAGCCTCGTTGGGCCCATCAACTGAAAGGGTGATCTAGCTGTGAATGGCTCCCAAATTGAAAATGATGGCAACTTTCTCCAAATAGATGTTGTTCTCTGAGGATTTCCAATTCTTCTTGAAAGCATCATACCAAGTGAAGGGTAAGGAGATGAGGAATGTGGACTCCATGATGTAGAGAGCTTTGTAGTATTTATGCATCAGATATGATTCCATAAAACATGGGGGGATATGAATTCCACAAGAAAGGAATGAAAGGGGAAGGNGGGGGGGGATAAAATAATACTAATTTGATCTAATCATAAGTCCTTGTCTTATATTATCTTTAGTTATATCAACATTGGGATTAATTTCCAAGTGAAGTATGTGAGCTTCTTAGGAAGAAATGTGGTGAGTTCATAACATGCACATATAATCCTTGACTTTTGGTTGTTGTGGGGGATTGTTTCCATTCCATATTCCCTAAGGTTTTTGGGAGATATTATGCCACACTATAACCTATAATAGAAGGAGTATGGTTGTTATGAATTCTATGTGAGAATTATTCCAAGTGCATGAGGATTTATTGCAATGAGAAAAACTCCATTACGACTGAGAATTCCTAGAGTCCCCAAAAAAGAGATTTCCTTAATAATCTATGTTAGATCTCTAGAGAGAATTGAGATATATTGAGGCACTACATGAAAAAGAAGGGAATCCCATTTCTTGTGTTGTGTAGTTTTAAGGGGAAAGAGATCTGGTGGATTGAAATTGCTATGAGAATTTACAAATTGTGAATTCTAGGAAAATTGGGATGTGTGATAAGATTAGAGACTGCCATAGGAAAAATTGTCCTTGTGGAATCATAGCCTCATCTAGGGGTTGGCCCTATTGCAAAAATAGTATAGGAAACATAGATATTATACTCAAGAGCGGAACATCCTTTGCCTGATGTGAATTGGTGTTTAATTCTTGAAAGATAAGTTTTATGGATTATTTCTACTTATGTTGGATTTAATGATGTTTATCTTATTCATGGATTATTTTTTTGTTTATATGAATAAGATTGCATCTGTAACATTGAGTGAATAATTATATTTTCCTAATATTTCTTGTCATGTTGCGTTCATTCATAAGATTAATAGCAAGACAATGAGAAAATTGGCATTCGAGCAAGAAGAGAAATGGGAAAATTGTGTTTTTATAGGTACCTTGTATCCTCAACAGTTGAGAAAGGGTATTGGGTATGTTACAAGGTGTTATTAGAGATACTAGTTATAGCACTGGGTTGTATGGGATAGATATCAAAACGTACAAGAAGAGACTGCAATTTGCATATTGTATGTTTGATAAAATGTTTTCGTGGAAAAACTGTGTAGAGTTGTAATTGAAAAATTCATGGGTTTGAAATTGTGTAGAAAATGTGAGATCAAATTCACATGATAGCATGGAAGCACTAGAAAGGGTGGATGAGGTGAAAAATCCAAGGCTGAAAAATTCATGGTGGCTTTCTAGAGAAAAAAAAAAATTATGAAACTAGTAAAATTTCCAATTATGGATTGGTAATAAAAATATGGCATGGACTATATTGGAGATGTGGAATAGTAGGATGGCGTGGAGGAATCAGGGTACTATCAAGTGGGAACAAGGTGCACGAGTGGAAGCCCTAAGGTAGAGTCCATAGTGGCAGGGATAGCCAAGTCGTCAAGGACATTTCGAAGTTCATAAAGTAATATCCAAAACCATTTTCACATTGCTCTGAAAATTGGGCATTTATAATTCATTTAACAAAGAATACCTAAATTAAAAAAAAATGAGCTAAAATAAACTATACCACTGCATATATCTTGAAAAAATATCCAAATTAAAAATAAAAAAGGATTCTATATTATGAATATATAGTCATTGAAAGTTCCAAAAACAAGGATGAGTCCTACCTATTTGTTATAAAATCAATTCTCTACATCAAATTGCAAAAAATACCGAAATCACTTATGACACTATGAAGAGCACTCAAAACACACAACATAAGAAAAAATGGCACTCAAATCTAAGTATGATATGGTTGAGATGTCTCAATTTAAAAATTTCCCTCCAAAATTTAGAAGTGAATCCCCCAAGGAGTTTGAGGTGCACATGGCAGTCTCTGATATGTTATTCATTTTACTTATGACTAAGTTCATTGATGGTTTATCATATTTCTAAGTTGAAAAGAATGATGTGGCAACTCTTAGTGATGCCATATGTCATTATGATAAAGGGGAAAGAGTGATGCGGTGGGGCCACTTTGCTAAAATATAAACCACATTTTGAATTGAAGATGTGTAGGGTCCATGTGATGACTTAGAAGATGTGTGAAGTCCACGTGGAAGATCCCCTTGGCAAGGGTGTTGGAAAAAAAACTAAGGAAAAAGAAATTTAAAAAAATGGCCGAGGGGGTTATTTTTTGTTTAAAAAACATATAGATATAAAATAAAGGAAGGTGGGGTCAGCCAAAGGATAAGGTGGAGATGGTTGATGTGGATACCAAGGCAAGGGGGTTGGTCACTCAGGAAAAAGTTTGAATTTAAGAGCCTCTGATATTGGGGATGTGAAGAGGTTGGATTTGAACATAAAAGATAAATGGGATTCAAATCCTAGATGCTAGATTGAATATTTAGAAAACACAAATAATAATGATGTGGATACAAGCAAAGAGATCCAAAAAAACATTTATAAAACAAAATGAGTAAAAGATTATAGAAAAATGGATCACTAAATACCAAAAACAAATTTGATGAATTTTTTTCAAATTCACAGAAGGTAAGGAGCAAAGAACAATTCATCCAAAGAAAATTAAAATGTACAATCCTCCAACATGAAAGTCAAATATTTTTGGTGTTTGTTAGGATCATATTCATAAAATGTTAGAGAGAAGGAGAATTGTTGACTGTTACAACTAAAATTGGATCAACGGGCTTGGATTTTCTCCATGTTTTTGTCTCAAAACCTTCTTTAATTAAATATAAAGGAATACCACATCCACCCCCATTGTAAAATTACCAACTGGAATCAATGCAACTTGCATCGCCACCATACTCTGCATTATAAATGCACATATATAATAAGGAATGTAATAATATAAATATAAATTTAAAAGATAAATCATTCAAATACAGTGATGGTGACCAATAAAGTGAGAGTCATCACATCCCCACAATGTGCCTAGTTGAATCTTGCGATTGGGCACCTCTTGAGGGTGTGAAACACCACAACAGTTCTCACTTTGATTCTTGGAAACACCAAGGATACTTCATCTAAACCACACCTCTTCACCTAGAGCATACCCATACTCCATTCTAAGCTACCAACAAGTCACACTCCTAGTCTAGTGGAACTCTTGTATGCTTAGACAATTGTTAACAACTTAACGCTTAGTCATATATAAGCACACATCCATGAATGTGAAAAATGAAGAGAATGCTTGTGAAGAATACAAGAGAAACATAGATATAGTGAGGATGACATGAACCATTCCTAACACCTGTCTAAGTCTTGTTATTGAAAAAATGTTACAATATGAGCACTACCAGCTTGGTTTACAACTTGGCATAGTCACACGACTCGCCTCACCTCACCAAGACAATTATACATAGATTTGTCACCCAAGACTCATCCATCGTAACGGATTTTGCAACTTTGGAGGAGCACCCCAAACGTGCATCCACCACACACTCAGTGTCTCTTCTTTGTTGCAATATTCCACACAGACCTACGGTACTGTCTCCTAGCATGCCTCCTTAGACTCACGATAAGACATCCCCTAAAACTCAGTCAAAAATATAATCATCAAAATTTTTTCTATTGAATAACCTCAAGTAATCACAAGTCCTCCCATGTGGAGTGACTTGGCTCCTTGAGGGAGCTCTCCCCTCTTCATCTAAGTTTGTATCATAAGCGTAGAGTTGATCTTACTCTCAATGTTCTTGAAATCTGCCTCTCTTGGTTGTGTACCCTTATTCTCTTGTATGGACTCCAAAAATCACCATTGCAAATTGTCGTGTCCTTTGGGGGTGTCATGCCCCCTCGTGGACCTGGTTACCCAAATGAATCATCGTGTCCCTTTGCAGAAACGGTCACACAAACCTTGGTGTGCCCCTCATGTCGAAACACCTCATATTCTTGGTCGCTTCATACTTGGGCAAGCCTCTTGGTGCATCCAAATGCCCAAGGCGCCCACTTTCCCAACTAGTGAAACACTTGGATGCAAGAGAAACCCCAAGTTTTGTCTCCTTAATAAATTAGGTGAGGGTCTTCATGCCTTTCGAGCCAAAGACCTTACATCTTCCCCCACCTCAATTCGTTGTTGTCCCCAACAACATCCACAAAATATGTGATCTCCAATTCTCCACCCAAAATTGTGCCCCTGCTGCAACTAAGTCTGTTGGAAACCCCAAGTTTCGTACCAACTGGAAACCCAAAAATCCTTTCAAAGTGGAAACTCCAAGTTTCCTAGTGAATTTGAAACCCCAATTTTCCAACTTGCACTACAATCATCTACAAATTGTGCAACCCTCCACACTGACCTCTGCCCAAAATTGTGTGTGACCAAACTATTCGATACAATGGAAAGACTTGTCTTCCCCAACTCTATTCACAATGTCCAAGCTTCCAATTAATCATTTCAATGATCACTCTCCATTTTGTTGTTTCTACTACTCTAAACTCAACCAAAACTTCAAAAATGTCTTAGTGTAGAACTTTTTTGATCTTGTTGTTGCATCCATAATTCAACCAACTCTACCATTTCTTTGCACGCTGATATCCCCCATGACTTAGAATAATTGGGTAGCTATTCCAACCATCACACCAAACTCATGAGAATGCACTTCATCATGTCTAAACTTAGTCTTTTCTATCACATCTTCGTCACTCCATCCAACTCTAAAGACTAAGGAAAGTTTCCACCCTTTCCTCATTATTGTTTCCATCGTCTGATCTTCGTTAAGGAGATATTCCATAATGTCTAAGTGTTATACTTTGAACCTATTGGTGCATTTGTACTTTGACTTCCTTCCACAATTCATTCCATCCACACAACAATATCATACCAAGGAAAGGTCGCCCCTCACCTTGTTTCATTATGAAGTCACCCCAAAACAAAGTCACCTGTGACAACTTAACTCCAATTCCCACCTCATGGCATAGTAATCCAATCTCTGCACCAAGAACTATACATCCATACTGCCTTTGCCTCATTACTTTATCACCTAAACATGTTGTTACATCTACCTCTTTATGCCTTGGAATGGTTAGGCTTAACCCTCAACCATATTGCTCAATATAAGAGAATCACCCATACCCAAGTAATATCTTCATGTTGTGATATTCTTGTCCTCACAATCCTCCAAACCAAGGCAAGTCCTCAAATCACCTCCTTTCTTCAAGTCACCTAAATGCAACTTAGCATTTGTGATGAGTGTGGCCAATGTGCCTACACTCCTCAAACTTCCCAATGAACTTTCCAAAGTTTTCCAAGTAGAATAAGTCACCTCAAAGAACTTCGATGCCTTAAGTACATTCTCACCAATACTTCTTCCAACCTCAACCAATTATCCTATTATATCTTTGAGTCATTGCAAAACCATTTGCAAGTCACCAATATGTGTTCTACCTCATCCAATGTCCCATAACAAAGGCGAGAGAACACTACCCAAGTCACTTGGTCTGCCCATTTAGGATGACTGCAAACAATTCTCGGTCAACTTTTGTTATGACTTCATTCATCTCCTAGAATGAAACTAACTTGCACCTGCTACAAGAATTCAAACTCTAGAATTATCACCATGATTGTCAAGTCATCACTTGACCCAACGAATTTGGATAAGGCACCAAGCACTAGGGAGCCTCATCCATCCTATCAAACTCGACATGTATAGATTTCAGTGCCTACTTCACCGCAGTGACCTATCCAATGCACCTCATCAAAGAGTTAGACATATTCCTCAAGCCACCTCCACGGTTGCATCCAAATCTTCCTAAGTCCACCACGGGACTCATCCAAGTAGGTCACCCTAAGCTCTTCACACATTCTCCCAATCAAGGCATCCCAATTTCTACATGACTTATTTTAATCTACATCACTTGAGTCACCCTCAAGTCAGTTGGTTCTCACCATGGAAACAAAATACACTTGAACTACCAAGTCATTCGACTTCACTTCAAAGAATTCACTGCAACACTTAGGAAATGCAAGAACTCAAAACCAACCATACCTTTCTCAAAAACATCCTTCACTACAACCATGTTCTAAGTTTGTTGTCTTGGATATTTTCTTTCCCAAAAATAAACTCTCTGCATGAATTCCCCTCAATAACCATCCACAACCACACAAGCCTACAGAACCTTTGTTGCGATACAAGGTTGATTCCATCCATCCACTTCAAAAATATTTTTGTGTCCCAAAATTTTAATGCAACCATCCAAACTCATCTACAATTTCTTTCCATCTTGACACCTTTACTACTTCCACTTCAAAGCACCATGGACCCACCTCCCTAATGTCAAGTAATATTGCAACTAACTAACTGTTGTAACTCTGTGATGTGTTACCTCATCTGAAGTTTGTAATCGACCCACGCATCCAACAACCCCATCTCAACTCAACTATTGTTTTTGGTGATACACAAAACAAATATGTCATGATAGAAATATGCCCAAACAACTACCTACTGCAGATCTCCTCTAGATCCCCTCAAGTCGTCCACCCAAGTGCTTCAATTTATTGCAACCCATAACTTCTCCCCTTCATGATCACTTCTGTGATCACCCTCTGTGCTCACTTCTCTGATCACTTCTACATTTAGATATGTGACAAGTAGTGTGAAAAATCTTGCATTCATCTACCTTTTCTAAGTTCTCAATTCACCCAACAAACTCTATGCTTGGTCTCTTCAAGGTGTGCACAACAGGTCCAACACTAACTTCCATCACAAATTAAACCAACCAAGTATGTGCCTAGACCATCAATGCGATCAAATATGTGACAAGTTCTATGATGAACTATGTGATGATTTCTACAATGAACTATGTGATGAGTTATGTGATCACCCACCCTGTCTATTAGGTTGTTAGATTCTTTGCAATGAAAGTCTAGTCAAGGTGGATTGACTGGAAGTGAAAGTCGAAGGTTGAAGTGGATCGACTGGGAAAATTCGAAGTCGAAGTAATCAACAAAAATTCAAAGAGGTCAACCGACAAGCGGTTGACAGGAGGTCATGTGGAAACCCACTGAATATCGAATAAAGGTCAACTAGTAGTCGACTGGTAATCTGACTATAACAAAATCCCTAGATTCATGGGATTTATAGACAATGATCTGCATGGACCTGTAACCATTTTTTAGTGCCTTTATTTATTGTTTTTCCTACTGTAAATCCTATAAATAAGGTGTGTTGTAATTGTATTACATTGATCAATCGTGTATCTTAATTGTGATTTGTTTAGCAGTAGGTTGTTGGTCATGTAGATGTAAGTCGAATTTTCTACAAGGTTATTATTGTGTAAAGCAAGAGGGTATGATGTCAATTGTGTCTTAGGTGTAGAACAAGGTTAGTCATGTAACCTTTTATTCTGAAGGAATAAGACAACAAGAGAGCAAGATGTTCAAGGAATGACAGTTTTCCTATTTTGGTTTCCAGGGTAAAATCTCTTTGTATTGTGTGTTTGCTTTATCATTTGTTTTCTAGCTTAAATGTATCTTCCTCTCTTCTATTAGGTTTAGCATGGAAGCATAATTTCCTAACATGTGGTATCAGAGCTTAGTTTAACAACCTTGGATATGATATAAACCCTAGGTCTAGTAAGAGTCGTAAGTTAGATATCTTTAAAGTTGTGCTTAAATAATGGCAAGTAGCTCTAGAATAGAGATCAAAAATTTCAATGGCTAGAATTTTGAGCTTTGGAAGCTTAAAAATGAAGATCTTCTTATAAATCGAAAGAAAATGGGTAATAGTTTGTCCATGTACCATTCTGAAAGGTATGTAAAAGGAATAACTGGAGAAACTCGAGAAACTCGAGAGAAGGGCAAGGGGTACAATTCAACTATGTCTTGCAGATTCGGTGTTGTTTAATGTCTCAGGTGAAAACTCGACCAAGAAAATGTGGGAAAAGTTGGGAAGCTTGTACCAATTGAAATCCTCGGTAAATTTGTTGTTCCTTAGAAAGAAACTGCATCTTTTGAATATGAGTGAGGATAGCTCGGTAACTAAGCATTTAAATTCATTTAATACCAAAATAATAAAGTTATCTTATGTGGATATTAAAATCACTGAGGAGAAATGCATTAACCTATTATGTTCTTTGTCAGACTCTTGGGATAGCTTAGTCATGGATTTAGGGAGTAATTCAACCATATTAGTGCTAGAAGACGTGGTTGCATCTCTATTGTCAAAAGAAATGAGAAGGAATAACATGGAAGGATTGGCCAAATATTCTTTAATGGTGAGATGTTGACCAATTGACAGAGATAAAGGAAAATTCTTCGGTGTAAAGTCTAATTCAAAGGGTATATCTAAATCCCTTGTTCAGTCGACGAGAAGATGTTAGAAATGCATTAAATTTAAGAATTATAAAAGGGACTACAAGTCGAAGGAAATGGAATTCAATACAAGATCCAATGAGAAGCAATAGACTAAAGAGAAAGACTACTCCAAACAAAGGAGGCAATGTGTATTTGGCATCAACCAGTACAAATTTAGATCAAGATGTTTAGTTGATTGACTCGGGAGAATCTTATCATATGACACCACATTGAGAATGGTTCTGGAATATGAATTATATGGAGGAGATGTGTTCTTGGGGGGTTAATCGACAACGAAAATTATCGGATCGGGAAGAACCCAAATGATACTACATCATGGGAGGAGTAGAACCCTTCCATGTGTGCTACATATTCCAGTTTTGGAAAGAAACCTGATATATGTCAGTAAGATGAGTGATGCAGGAGTGCACACTCTATTTTAGAATGATACGTGAAAAATGGTCAGAGGTGTGATGGTCTTAATGAAAGGAGTGTGGATTGGAACCCTACATAAGTTATTAAGGAATGTGGACTTGACTAGATGCAACAACATTGGTGTTCATGAAGTCAACTCAACTCAACTCAACTCGGGCTGAGTCGATTCAAACCAACTTAACAAGTCTTCATCAAGTCAACCCAACCATGCTATGGCAGGAAAGGATAGGACACATTGGAGAAAAGGGACTTCGACTTATGCGAAATAAATGTATGGTCTAATATTTTCCTGAATGTAATTTAGAAGTTGATTTTTGTGAACATTGTATATATGGAAAAAAAAGTTAGGTGAGGTTCCCATATGAAGCGACAAGGGAAAATGGGATTCTAGAATTGGTTCATAGTGATGTGTTTGTCCCTAATTCAGTGCCTTCACTTGGTGGATGCTTTTATTATGCCTCATTCATAGATGAATTTTCCAGGAAGACATGGATATATTTCTTGATGAAGAAATCACAGGTTTTCGAGAAATTCAAAGAGTTTAAGTCTCTTGTGGAAACCCATACAAATAAGAAGATCAAGGTGATGAGAATTGACAATGGTGGTGAATTATATGGAAAAGATTTTGAGTAATTTTTCAAGCAGTGTATCATAACACACCAAAACACCACACCATATACCCCACAACAAAATGGAGTTTCTGAAAGAATGAACATAACATTGATGGATAAGGAAAGGAGCATGCTTAGTGATGTTGAGCTCGCAAAAGATTTTTAGGCAGAGGTAGTCGACACTACAAAATATCTAGTGAATATGTCTCCTTCATTGGCACTAGCCGATATGACTCCACGTGAAGTATGGTTTGGTAAGAAGCATTTTCTTTCACATCTCATAGTATTTGTATGTGATGCATCTGTACATGTTCCCAAGGACAACAGGAGAAAGATGGACAAGAAGGAAGTCAAGTGTATTGTCATTAGATACAAATAAGGAATGAAAGGATATAAGCTCTAGGATCCTACATCAAGGAGAACAATGTACATTCGATATGTGTTCTTTAGAGAAGTTGGAAGGAAGCATGATTATGAAGTCGTTCAAATAGAGAATAATCCAGAGAAGGTGAGGTTTGAACTGAGGAACAAAGAAGAAGATGATTAAGATGATTCAATTGAATCAGATGAAGAGGTGGAACAACCGACCCCAGTTGTAAAAAGTTTTGAATGAGTAAGAAAACTAGTCGAAAGGTATAGTCATATTGAATTCCATTCCTCTTGTGTGTTAACTTCCACTGATGATGAGCCCAAGTCATTCATAGAGGAAATTGACTCGACATAGGGTAGACTCTGGAAGGATGCCATGGTCGAAGAGATGGAATCCTTGCATAAGAATGAGGTGTGGGATTTAGTCAAATTAACTAGTGGAAGAAATCTTGTCGGTTGCAAGTGGGTATTCAAGAAGAATATGAGTGTAGCAGGCCAAGTCAAGAAATTCAAAGCTTGACTAGTAGTGAAAGGATATTCCCAATTCAAAGGAATCAAATTTGGTGAAATTTTGTCCCCTGTTGAAAAATTAACCTCCATTAGAGTAATAATGTCTCTGGCTACAACATTTTATCTAGAAATAGAATAGATGGACGTGAAGACAACGTTCCTACATGGGGACCTAGAAGAAGAAATCTACATGAAACAAACTGAAGGATGTAGTATACCTAGGGAGGTAATATGGGGTACCTAGAGAGGTACTGAATGGGAATGTGGTTATGTATATTCAATGTAAGGTGGACTAGGTCCACTATATTATTAAATAAGACCCATTATAGTAGTTAGATATAATAAATGTGATAAGGCTCTCTAGAAGGTTCCTAGGATATAGAGAGAGTTATATAAAGAAGTGTAAGAAATGTATTGAAGCATAGTGAAGAATATTGTAAATGTATCAAGAATTTCTTGAGTGTTATCCTCCCTTAAGGATTAATATATGTTGTTACTCTACCTCAAGGGTTTTCTATATTTATTGTGTTCAATATTTTGGTGAATGGTTTGATTTATTCTAGTTGATATTGTGGGTTATTTATGAAGTATAATTGCATATATATTGAGGTACTTAACAATTGGTATCATATCACTTTCCTTGGCCAAAGAAGGGAAGAAAAAAATGAGTCAATTTTGCAGATTGTTTTTTCTTAAAGGGGGAAGCGCACTTTAGGTCCAAATATGAAACTTTGTTAGCATAATTTTGCAAACAAAAATGGATATTTGAATTCCTCTTGGAAAAATACCCAATTTCAAAAAACATATCGGTCAAAATGGAGTCCAAAAAGTGAAGTTATTAGCATTTTAAATTTGGCATTTTTTTAAGGTTTTTCCAGAAAAAACCATGATATTCTCACAATAAGCCATAGTTCTATTTTTGGGGTTTTCATTGAAAAATGTATTTTAAAGGAAATTATGATGGCCCTAGTATTGAAGAATTCATAAAACATGGGAAGTTATTCAATAAAGAGCATTGGAAAGTGATGATAAATTTGAGTTTACAAGGTGATGCATCCATTTGGTGGAATTCGCTTAACTATAACAAAATGATGGCACTCTCCGATAAAGAATTTGAAAAAGTCTTTTTACAAAAATGATCTCATACCAAGAGTAAAGAAAGAAGAAGTGGTTTATTTTCATGTGGAAATTATATATTGCAGGTTCATGGATGTATTCATAAAGAAAATATCATTTTTTCTATTAACCCTAGTTTCCTGCATAATTTTATCAATGTTTAGTTGGTTAATAGATTGCAAGTTCCTACAAAGAATGTTCAAAGCACACAGGTTGAGGGTGAAAATGTTCAAATTTTTAAATATTTGAAGATCTCCATGGACAAATATGTGTTGGATTCAATTTTTTATGCTATGGATATGGATGAAGTGGAAATTGTTTTGGGATATCCTTGGATAGAATCAGTGGGTACCATTAATATTAATGTGCAAAAGAAGTTTTTTAAGTTGTGGTACACGAAGAAGAAAATCACCTTGCAAGATGTGTCTCTTAGCAAGAAATATGGGCCCATGGTGGCTAGCAAAGAAGTTATTGTAGAGTCTTAAGTTGAATTAGAGGAAAATTCTATAGAAGGAGATGAAGCAAAGCCACAAGAAGGACACAATAATGAAGCCAAGGAGGTAATTGACTCAACAGAATAATGTGTTACAAATTTGAAGAAAAAAGAATAGATTCCTATAGTTGTTGTATATTTCCATCCACATCATATAGAGAAACAAAATTCAGCAAGGCAAGGGTGTGAGCTTCAACACATTTATGCACCAGCAGGGCACCAGAAAGGAAACCAAATAAGAGGTGCATGGAGGACTATCGACACTACAGGAAGACATTCGGCTAGAGAAAAAATCCCATGGAAACACAGGCATGATGCAGATCAATATCAAGGTGGAAAGGCAGCAAATGGACATCATGTTTGTATTCCATTAGGATGGATGGATGGTCGTACTTGGTACCAGTTGGATACATTTCTTAGCCGATCATATTGTATGGTTTATTCTCGTGTTTCGAGGTTGAAACATGTGAAGCGAGATGGAATGTATTATACCTAGGGAGGTAATATGGGGTACCTAGGGAGGTACTGAATGGGAATGTGGTTATGTAAATTCAATTTAAGGTAGACTAGTTCCACTATATTATTAAATAAGACCCATTATGGTAGTTAGATATAATAAATGTGAGAAGTCTCTCTAGAAGGTTCCTAGGAGATAGAGAGAGTTATATAAAGAAGTGTAAGCAATGTATTGAAGCATATTAAATAATATTGTGAATGTATCAAGCATTACTTGATGAGTTTTATCCTTCCTTAAGGATTAATATATGGTGTTAACCTACCTCAAGGGTTTTCTCTATTTCTTGTGCTCAATATTTTGGTGAATGGTTTGATTTATTCTGGTTGATATTGTGGATTATTTTTGAAGTATATTTGCAAGGAAAGAAATATTTGGTGTGTAAATTGAAAATATCCCTTTATGGTCTAAAGCAGTCACCAAGGATGTGGTATCAAAATTTCAACACATACATCCTTAGTTTATGATTTGTGAGAAGAAAATATGATCATTTCACATATTCCAAGGAAGAAGGTGGGTGTTTCATATATGTAGCATTGTATGTCGATGACATGTTGTTGGTTTAGTCTCCTACTTACTCTTCTATTTTGTCTGAGTTTTTATTGACACAAGGTTCATGTATGTTAGGGGTTCCAATAAAGCCTCTAAAACTATCGCCCCCCCTGGTAAACCAGAAGGCAATGCAGTGGACAGAGTGCCTTGCATCGTCTCACCTGAAATAGATTTAATGGGTGGCTATAAGACTCATGTGTTTACAGCCTAGGATTGAGTGCGAGATATGAGAATTGTATCTTCAGTTGTTATTCTAACTCGTAAACACAATATACTGTCATTGACGAATAAGCAGAAAATACAACAACTCATTTATTAAGCATAAAAATAACAACTGAAGACAATAAAGAGATGCATGCATTCATCACATAAAAAATATGTTATCATGGTTCACCCCCTCCTGGGCTATGTCTACAAATATTTGGCTCTCAACTCTTTTATTATAGTATTTTTGCATATACAACACTGCACGCTTTACAATCCTTCACAGTTGGGTAAGATCTATACGAGACAGACTAGATTGCACCAGGCTCCCCAACCTACGATCTAACCCTTAATATATACCTTCCTTCATCCTCTCTAGTTCAACAACTTATACAAAATAGATCATACAAAAAAATATCACATAGCGGTTCACTACAATAGCTCTTTCTACAATAACAACTTATCTCTATCGTATTTTGACACTTACAAATCAACCTGAACCCTCTATGATACCTAAGTATCTATATTTATACGTTTTTTGTCTCTTCATCCTTTACAATGCATTACCAAAACCCTAAACCTACCATCGTTAGGTCTTCCTTGTATGTGTGCGTGTTGTTCCTCCTTCCAGTTGTCGCTTCCCTCATGCATGCTTTATTTCCCCAAAAATGCCTTGCTTTTCCACTTTGGTCTACTTCCAACATGCCCCTAACACTGGCATGTGCCTCATCCTGAGCCACCTAACCTTTGTATGCTTCCTCAATCTCTTTGGTGATCGTCTGGAACTTTTCCTTGAGCTCTGTTGCATGTGTCTGTGCCTGCATAGTCTTCTCCTTGAGTGTGTCCACTATATGAACTGCAAATTCCTCACTGACCAATTCTGTGCATTCTGCCTGAGTCTATGCTATCTGTGTCTTGGCTTCCTCTACCGGTGCCAGGACGTCTGCTACCCGGTCTTAAAGAGGTTCCATCTAAGCATGTCGCTTGTTGATTCTGAGAGGGGGGTGAATATGTATCAAGTACAATTTAAAACATTTTTCAACTTATACTTAAACCATTCAATTATATCCAATGAGAAATGAACAATAGTATGAGAGTTATGCCAATACACCACAATACACCATGCACAATATATGAGAAATAATCAATAGTTATTGTTCAACGGAAGTAATGACTTCCAAAGGTAGCTACAACTTCCAAATGTAAAGGGAGGGATAAAAATCCAAGAGGAAAATACAATCCCCCAATATAAAGAGAGGGTTTAACTCTCCATCCTTTCCCCTTCCTTCCACCCAAGAATATATGAGAGATAATAAAACTTTACATTAAATCATCACCATCAACCAACCATCACATAGAACCTAATAATGCTTCCTGAGACTTCTTCAATTTTTGAAATTATTCAATTCTTGGAATACTCTGATCCTGTAGATAATATTATTCAATGTATTCTCTGAAACTCCTCCAATTTTCACTCCTTGAATCCTCCCCAAAAAGAATTTATAGAAAGAATGGTAGAATTTATTCAATTCTGGTTTATTCAGGAGAGCGAACTTGTACAGAATGCCCCGTGCTCAATATTTAACATCATATTCTGAAACTCCCACAAAAGAAACTAAAGTCTGTACTCTATCCAATGAAAATTTTCCCACTTGATTTGGATTCCCTATGAATACATTATGATTGTTTTACCCGGAACACTTGTTTATTGACTAGCTGCAAGACTGGTCAAAAACCCTAGTTTCCACAGAATGTATATCCATAATTTTAGCGAATCAACAGCTGGAAATTTTACCACATGTACCTTGATATGTATTCTCAATACCATAGCAATTTCACCATCTGAATCATTCTAGAAAAAAAATTGTAGCAAAAATGGTAAGATGACCTGTAAATAACATACCTTAGAACACATCACCAAAAGACTTCATCCTCCCTTGAAATCCGGCCTTCTTTACTTCTGATTTCCTATGAAATTAGAATTGTGTATCAAATGAATGTATAATGATATTTATTTATACCATTTATGTCACTTCCTTTTAACATTAGGGCCAACCTGACACTTTCTTGTTTTGTAATTCTTTTCTTTAATTATCTTCAGGGCTTGCATGTACTTCCTTCTTCAATTCACTTTGTCATCTTCAAAAATTATTTTCTCTTCAACCATGAGGATCCACGTGACATGAAACCTACCACAAAAGACAACATGATGTATACTATGTTAAATTTTGCAGCATCGACAATCATTCTCCAATGAGAGGCCATATGGGCCACCCTGAGGCTAGCCAGGGAGATTTGGAGAATCAACCAGTCTTGTGAGGTATTGACAAAAGCCAGGGGGAACGTACAACCTCTGTGAGTCAAACCATAAGTCAAGGTGAACGAGATGCTATGTGATTCTAATGCAAAATTTAGGGGGAACGTACAACCTCTATGAGCATAAACAGTCTAGTGCAAAAGTCGGGGGGAACGTACAACCTCTGTGAGAATAGATAGACTAGTGAAAAAGTCAGGGGGAACATACAACCTCTGTGAGCCTAGTCAACCCTTGTGAGCCATGAGAAAAATTCAAGGCATCTAGCAAAAGTTAGGTTGAATATAAAATTCCTATGAGCTAGAAACAAACGATATTCCTAATATTGCAATTGATGTAATTGTATTGATCTAGTGCATTGGCACATGTAAACATTATCCACCATGAAGAGAATTTTGAATTGCCTTGTCAAGAGTTGTAACCAAAGTCTTGAGTCTAGTTCTATGTTAGAACTAAAGTGTAATGTTGAGTTGCAACTAAATTCTTGAGTCTAGTTCTATTTTAGTAATGTTGAGTTGCAACTAAAGTCTTGAGTCTAGTTTTATTCTAGAACTAAAGTGTAATGTTGAGTTGCAACTAAAGTCTTGAGTCTAGTTCTACTTTAGAACTAAAGTGTAATGTTGAGTTGCAACTAAAGTCTCAAGTCTAGTTCTAAGTTTGAACTAAAGCATGAAGCTGAGTTATGTTTAATGCATGCAATCATGTTACTATTTCAAGCTTCCCCTCTTCCCCTCTTCAGCCTATATAAGAAGAGGTCGAACCCTCTCTTCAACACAGTTCTGCAACACAGTTTTCATATGCAGGTTGAGGGTGAAGTAATAGAGGATCACATAAGTGATAAAGAGGCAAGGTATTGCAAGTCTTTGTCAAGTCAGAGTCATCTTGGCAAGCTCTTTGAGAGAAAAACATTCATGGTGGATATTTGTAAGAGATCTTACATTATTAATGCAATAAAGGAATATTGTTTGCTGAGGTTTTTCTCCCTCTATAGGGTTTCCCCAGGGTATATGTGTTGTTGACATGCATGTTTACTTATCTACATAATTATTTCTATTCGATTATGATTTGGAATTGTTGAAGTATATTAAGATGGAATCAAAGTATTGAAGAAAATAAAAGAATTAATCCTCATAAGAAATCAAGTTCATAATTTAACATGGTATCAGAGCTTAGGGTGTGTTAAAACGTGTTGAAGTGCAGCAACAGGTACACACAAATCCCAACTAGCTTGATTAAGTTCCATTGTGAGGTCCATGGAATCCTCCATTTCATTCAGGGTCGAAGATAGGCTCGAAGGAGCTACCAAATTCAATGTGTGGAAGCTTCGGATAAAAAATATCTTGCATGAGCATGATCTTGAGCAGTATGTAACCACAATGGTGGAGGAACCCATGAATAATGCAGGAAGAACGAACTTCAGGAAGAGTCAAGCAAAGGCCAAGCGAATCATATTTGACTTAGTCAAAGAAAGTATAATGCCTACAATGACTTCGTTAATGACTGCCAAGGACTGTATGGATACCTTGGTGAGTCTATATGAGAAACAGGCTCCAAGTCAGAAGAGGACACTTAATCACAAGCTTAAGTATTTGAAGATGGAGAAATTTGAATCAGTGGCATCTTTCTGTTCCAAGATAGCTCTGATTAGAGATCAGATTTTGGTCACAGGGGTGACAGTGGACGTTGATGATTTAGTGGAGGCCATTTTTTATGGTCTTCCTTCTTCATGGGAGACCTTCTTATCCAATGTAAGTGGGATAGATATTCAACCCATGTTTGAGAGGTTATGGCATGATTTCCTCTAGGAGGAGAGTCGCACAACTACTAGAAGCGAGCCAACGAAAGAAGAGCACTCAACTTTAGCATCAAGATTCAAGGGAAAGAAGAAAGGCACTTTCCAGAAAGGCTCTCAGTGGAATCCAAACACCAAAGGTACATTAAAAAGAAAGAATATTGATACATCTAAGATTAAATGCTTTAGTTGTAATAAGTTGGGTCATTTTGCTAAATATTTTTGGTTTAGAAAGAAATATCCTAGGAAAGGGAAACATCATGCCTCAACTATTGAGGAAGATGAATCCAAAAGAAATCATAAAAGTCCTTCTAATGAGAAAGAAAATAGGAAAGAATACTATTTGGTTTCTGCCTTATCCATTTCAGTTTCCACGAGTCCAAAAACTTGGTTAGTAGATAGTGGTGCATAAAAGCACATGATAGGGTACAAGGATATCCTCTCATATTTCGAGACAAAATCTTTTGCAGACCAGGTCGAGCTTGGGGATGAAAAACGTTACAAGATAGAGGGAGTAGGCTCTATCTCCTTTAGATTGGAATCTGTGGCTAGACTTCATGTTCATGAAGTTTTATATGTTCCAGGGTTCAAGAAGAATCTACTATCAGTTGCAACCCTTGAGGACAAGGGATATTGGGTGATCTTCAAGGACACGAAGGCACTACTATGGGATAAAGGCAGACACTTAAGTACAATAGAACCCATTGGAACTCGTAGTGGAACTCGCAGTGGAGGATTGTACGTCATGTCAGGATAGTCAATTCAGGGATTGTCTCATGATGCGACTAGCTCTAGTGAGTTTTAGCAAAGAAGACTTGGAAATCTTCATTACAAAGCTCTTCCAGATCTACAGAACATGGTATGTGGAATGCCCTCTATTTCTCTTAGTAAAAATGAAATTTGTAAGGGATGCATGCTAGGTAAAAATATAAAGAAAGCATTTCCTAGTAGTGACAATAGAGCTCAGGGCATCTTAGATCTGGTTCATTCTGATGTATGTGGTCCCATGTCATCTCCCTCACTCAGTGGTTGTTTGTATTATGTCATTTTTATTGACGATTACTCAAGAAAATGTTGGATGTATTTTCTTAAAGCTAAAAGTGACACATTTGATAAATTCAAAGAATATAAATCCTTTATTGAAAAGTAGACAAGGAAACACATAAGAATCCTTAGAACAAATAATGGAGGAGAGTTTGAATCTCTTTAGTTTGAGGATTTCTACAAGTTAGCAGGAATCAAGAGACAATTGACCGTGCCATATAACCCTCAGCAAAATGGTGTTGTTGAGAAGAAAAACATGAATATTTTTTAGGCAGTGAAAGCAATGATGTTTGACCAGGATCTTCCAAATTCTCTATGGGAAGAAGCTACCTCCACTGTCGTGTATATTCAAAACAGGTGTCCACATGTTATTTTGAAGGGCAAGACTCCTGAAGAAGTCTTATCAGGGATCAAACCCGAAGTAGGGCATCTAATAATATTTGGATGTCCTGTGTATATTCATGTCCCTAAAGAAAAGAGGACAAAGATGGAACCCTCGGGAAAGAAAGGGGTGTTTGTGGGGTACAATGAGAACTCCAAGGCTTACAGGATTTATGTACCAGGTCAGAGGAAAATAGAGGTAAGCAGAGATGTGACTTTCCATGAGGAAGCCGCATTTAATAAATCCAGACAACTTCAGTAGGATTCAGAAGTAGCTCAGCCAACTTCACCCTCTTCTGAAAATGAAGAGTCAGATGATCAGAGGGAGGAACCTCATGAAGGGACAAGTAATGAGCCCCTAGAACCTGTTGAAGTGTTAGAAAGAACTCTTGAAGAACCTCTAGCCAAAAGGAAGCCATGGTGTCTTAAATAAATAGTGCGGAAAGAAGAAAGGATAGCTGCTCCCAAAGGAACTTTCAGGGAAATGAAGAGGCCTCATAGGTTTGGAGGCTATGTTGCACTGATGAGAAGCATTAGTGATGTTGAACCTTCTTCATTTGAAGAACTGAATAAATTACAAGTATGGAAGGATGACATGCTTGAGGAATATAGGTCTATTATAAAGAACAATGTTTGGGACATTGTGCCAAGGCCAAAAGACAAATCAATGGTTTCTTCCAAATGGATCTATAAGATCAAACATGCATTTGATGGAAGTGTGGAAAATTTCAAATCAATATTTGTATCCAGAGGCTTCACTCATAAGGAAGGAATCGACTACGAAGATACTTTTGCTCCTGTAGCCAAGTATACCTCCATTTGAGATATTATTTCTTTAGCTTCCGTACTTGGTTGGAAGCTACATTAGATGGATGTAAAAAAAACATTCTTGAATGGAAAGATTGAACATGAGGCCTTTGTGGAACAACTAGATGGTTTTATACTGCATAACAAAGGCACTCATGTATGCAAGCTAAGGAAGGCCTTATACAGTCTTAAGCAGGCTTCCAGAGTTTGGTATGACAGTATTGATGGCTTTCTTAAAAGCCTGGGCTTTCAGAAAAGTGATGTTGATGCAAATCTATACTTCAAGGTAATAGGTAACCAACCTGTTATACTAATCATGTATGTTTATGATCTCTTTCTAACAAGATATGAAGGGATAATAGCATGGTGTAAGAGGGAGCTAACGTCATAATTCAAGATGAAAGACTTAGGCTTGATGCATTACTTCCTAGGATTGGAAGTATGGCAAAGACAGGGCGAGATATTTCTGGCACAAGGAAAATACACAGTGGATGTACTAAATAGGTCTGGTATGATGGATTGCAAATCCATGTCTACTCCTATGGTTACCAACCCAAAGAAGTTGCATGATTTTGATACAGGTTCAGACTTGGTGGATCCCACCATGTATAGGAAGTTGATTGGATCATTGATGTACATGATCCACACTAGGCTAGATATATGATATGGAGTGATTGCAATGAGTCAATTCATGATTGAATCAAGATAGAGACACTGGGTGGCAGCAAAGCACATCTTGATATATCTCAGAGGGACCATTACTTATGGTCTAAGATATACATCCAGTGGTGGTTTATTTCTGCATGGGTATGCAGATGTTGACTGGGCAGGAAGCCCAGTGGATCAAAAGAGTACTTCTGGATACTGATTCAGTTTAGGATCCACTATGATCTCTTGGTCAAGCCAAAAGTAGGGATCCATTGCACAGAGTACAACAGAGGCTGAGTACATTGCAGCAAGTGATGCTAGCAAGGAAGCAGTATGGATCAGAAAATTGGTTTCTGGGTTGTTTGGTGACAAGCTCGAGATGACGGTGGTTCACTATGATAATCAAAGTTGCATAAAATTAATAAAGAACCCATTATTTCACGACAGGTCAAAACATATTGACATGAGGTACCACTACATCTGAGACTTGGTCCAGAGAAAAACTGTAAAGTTACAGTACATAGCCACGAGCGAGTAGGTATCTTATATCCTAACTAAGCCTCTGACCTCGAGAGAGTTTATGCAACTGAGAGGAAAGCTTGGTGTGGCTGAGAATGACTCCCTCGCTGAGAGGGAGTGTTAAATTTGGCAGCATCGATAGTCATTCTCTAATGAGAGGCCATATGGGCCACCCTGAGGCTAGCCAGGGAGATTTGGAGAATCAACCAGTCTTGTGAGGTATTGACAAAAGCTAGGGGGAACGTACAACCTCTATGAGTCAAACCAAAAGTCAGGACAAACGAGATGCTATGTGATTCTAATGCAAAATTCAGTGGGATTGTACAACCTTTGTGAGCATAGACAGTCTAGTGCAAAAGTCAGGGGGGAACGTACAACCTCTGTGAGCATAGATAGACTAGTGCAAAAGTCAGGGGAACATACAACCTCTATGATCCTAGTCAAACCTTGTGAGCCATGAGAAAAATTCAAGGCATCTAGAAAAAGTTGTTGAATATAAAATTCCTATGAGCTAGAAAGAAACGATATTCCTAATATTGCAAATGATGTAATTGTATTGATCTAGTGTGTTGGCACGTGTAAACATTATCCACCATGAAGAGAATTTTGAATTGCCTTGTCAAGAGTTGTAACTAAATTCTTGAGTCTAGTTCTATGTTAGAACTAAAGTGTAATGTTGAGTTGCAACTAAAGTCTTGAGTCTAGTTCTATTTTAGTAATGTTGAGTTGCAACTAAAGTCTTAGGTCTAGTTCTATTTTAGAACTAAAGTGTAATGTTGAGTTGCAACTAAAGTCTTGAGTCTACTTCTACTTTAGAACTAAAGTGTAATGTTGAGTTGCAACTAAAGTATCAAGTCTAGTTCTAAGTTTGAACTAAAGCATGAAGATGAGTTATGTTTAATGCATGCAATCAAGTTACTATTTCGAGCTTCCCCTCTTCCCCTCTTCAACCTATATAAGAAGAGGTCGAACCCTCTCTTCAACGCAGTTCTGCAACACAGTTTTCATATGTAGGTTGAGGGTAAAGTAATAGATGAGCACATTAGTGATAAAGAGGCAAGGTCTTGTAAGTCTTTGTCAGGTCATAGTCATCTTGGCAAGCTCTTTGAGAGCAAAACATTCATGGTGGATATTTGTAAGATATCTTACATTATTAATGCAATAAATGAATATTTTTTGATGGGGTTTTCTCCCTATACAGGGTTTCCCCAAGGTATATGTGTTGTTGATATGCAATTTTACTTATCTACATAATTATTGCTATTCGATTATGATTTGGAATTGTTGAAGTATATTAAAATGGAATCAAAGTATTGAAGAAAATAAAAGAATTAATCTGCATAAGAAATCAAACTCATAATTTAACATACTATACATCCATGGGTTTTTTTTCTGAATGTACATTGTCCTTCATGTCCAAATACCTTCATCAATCTTGCGGTCCAAAACCAATGACTAGGGTTGACATCAATGACAACAACCAATCTTCCAACAATCTCTCCATTTTCCATTGATGGCAACACTCATGCTCCCCCTATCATCATGATCCCAATTTCTCTCCCCCGTTGACATCAATGGAAAAGGGTAGGGCTTCTCCCCCCGAGTTCAATGGCATAAGGTGACCTTCTTTGGGGCTGCTTTCCCTGAACATGTGGCACTCAATAATACTTCATCCTTATTTTTGGTCTTTGGGACTTTTTCTTCCTTGGAATTATTTTGTGTGGCTTATGTCTTCTCTCTCTTCTTCATGTCTAGGATGTATATGTTGTTTGGTATTCTTGTTGCAGTTGCAACCAATATTCCTGAGTTATTTTCTCTGATTTTACATTTTCGAGAGTCAAATGTAAGAGTGTATCCTTGATCACACATTTTACTAACACTGAGTAGATTATGCTTCAAGTCTTCAACCAATAGGACATTATTTGCTTTTACATTTTTTCTTCCAAGATCTACTACACCTTCTCCAAGTATTTTGGTAGATGAGTCATCTCCAAATGCAACATTGCCACCCTTTCTCTTCAAACTGGTGAATTTGTCTTGATCCCCGGTCATGTGTGAAGAACATCCACTGTCTATGTACCATTCATCTTTTTCTTTACATTCTTCAGCGATTAATGTTATTTGAAAATATTCATTGTTTGGAATCTCTTTCCTTCTCCATACAGTGGTTGGCATAGGGACATCTTCATTCATATATCTGCAATATCGTTCTTTGTGACTAAGATAATTACATTTATAGCATACAATATTTTTGTCCATCAATGAGGAAAATGAATTATAACTTATGTTGACAAATCCATGATTATTTCCATATCTTATATTTACATCATTCATCTTTCTTGCATATTTGTTCCTTTCATTGATTCTGTAATTAATTGCCTTATGTCCAAAATTTTTGCAAGTATAACAATGATCGAGAAAGAAATTTTGATACCTTGGAGTAAGTGGCCTTCTTTGTGATGTAGTCAATCTAGGTTCATGATCTACTCTTTTGTAGTTTCCTTCATACTAATTGAAGCTTCTTTGATTCCTGAAGGTAGGAGGTCTTCTTGGATATTCATCTCTTTTGTAATCATTCTTTCTTTCTGGTATCCTGTTCCACTTCTCATCAACTGTCTGTGTAGCTCTTTCTTCAACCTTCTTATTGATATTTGCATCTTATTTGTATGAAGTTTCACCCATGCATCCAAGATGTGTTAAGTCTTTTGGAACTTGAGAGTTTCTTAAGCTCTTCCTCAATGAGACAACTTCTTGTTCAATTTTCTCACAATATTCTTCTTTCTTCATCATTTGGACATTCCTTACTTCTCCTATTCTTCTTTCTTCTTCGATAGAGTTTTCAAGGAAATGTTTTCTTCTCTTAGTTTCTCAAATTCTTCTAATTGTTTCTTCAAGCTTACAAATGTCTTTTCACAACTACCCAATTCACTTCTTAGTTTTCTATGCGTGTCTTTGAGCTTGCTATTTTCAATCTCAACATGCTTCAATTTTGTAAGATTCTCATCTTCTTGTTGAATAATTCATGCTTCATGATTTTCTTCTTCTTCATTGGAATTTTCTTCTTCAGTGTCATCTCTTTCAATCCTTGGACGAGGACATTCAAATTCAACATGTCCTACTCCTTCACAATTAAAGCAAAAGAACTGACCTCTATTTGCTTATTTGAAATCTGATACGTTGTAATTTGCTTCAACTTCTTCTTCTTCTTCTTCTTCTTCTTCTGCTTCTTCCCTTGCATAAAGGTCTTGTAGATTGTCCCAAAGCTATTTTGATGATGCACATGATCCCACCTTGGATTTCATTCAATCTGTCAATCCATCCAGGATGGTATCTATTGCCAATTTGTTGTTCCTTTTTGTTTCCTTCTGAGTTGCAGTCTTTCGTTTCTTCAAAGCATTGTATCCTGAAGAAACTGAGAACCAAACATTTTCCCCAAGATCTTTCAAGTAAGTTTCCATTCTATTACTCCAGTATTCAAATTTGCTTCCATCAAATGGTGGAATCCCATTTGGAATTTTGTCTTCCATTTCTTCTTAGGATCTTCCTTCCAGTGGTTAAACTGTACTGAAGGTAACCCGCTCTGGTACCAATTGTTGATACTGAGAGGGGGGTGAATTAGTATCAAGTACAATTTAAAAAAAAAAATCAACTTATACTTAAACCATTCAATTATATCCAATGAGAAATGAACAATAGTATAAGAGTTACACCAATACACCACAATACACCATGCACAATATATGAGAAATAATCAATAGTTATTGTTCAAGGGAAGTAATGTCTTCCAAAGGTAGCTACAACTTCCAAATGTAAAGGGCGTGATAAACCTCCAAGAGGAAGATATAATCCTCCAATATCAATAGAGGGTTGAACTCTCCATCCTCGCCCCTTCCTTCCACCCAAGAATATATGAGAGATAATAAAACTTTACATTAAATCATCACCATCAACCAACCATCACATAGAACCTGATAATTCTTCCTGAGACTTCTTCAATTTCTTCAATTCTTCAATTATTGGAATAATTTGATCTTGTAGATAATATTACTCAATGTATTCTTTGAAACTCCTCCAAGTTTCACTCCTTGAATCCTCCCCAAAAAGAAGTTATAGAAAGAATGGTAGACTTTATTCAATTATGGTTTATTCAGGAGAGCGAACTTGTACAGAATGCCTCACGCTCAATATTTAACATTGGATTCTAAAACTTGCACACAAGAAACAAAAGTCCATAATATTTCTAATGAAATTGGTCCCACTTCATTTGGATTCTCTATGAAGAAGTTATGATTGTTTTACCCGGAACACTTGTTTATTGACTAGCTTCAGGACTGGTCAAAAACCCTATCTGCCATAGAGTGTATCTCCATAATTATAGTGAATCAAGAGCTAAAACTTTTACCACATGTACCTTGATATTTCTCAATACCATAGCAATTTCACCATCTGAATAGTTCTAGAAAAAAATTTATAGTGAAAATGGTAAGATGACCTGTAAATAAAATACCTTAGAACACATCATCAAAAGACTTCATCCTCCCTTGAAATCTGACCTTATTTACTTCTAATTTCCTCTGAAATTCAGCTTGTGTATCAAATGAATGTATAATGATATTTATTTATACCATTTATGTCACTTCCTTTTAACATTAGGGTCGACCTGACACTTTCTTATTTTGTAATTATTTTCTTTAATTATCATCAGGGCCTACATGTACTTCCTTCTTCAATTCACTTTGTCATCTTCAAAAATTCATTTATCCTCAACCATGAGGATCCATGTGACGTGCCACCTACCATCAAAAACAACATGATGTATACTATCCATCCATGGGTTTTTTTTCTACATGTACATTGTCCTTCATGTCCAAATACCTTCATCAATCTTGTGGTCCAAAACCAATGATTAGGGTTGACATCAATGACAACAACCAATCTTCCAACATCACTCTTGTTTCTATGTTTTCACAGTGGTGAGTTTTGCCTGCAATTTCTTCATGTCTTGTGCCCCTTTGACGCGCTCTATGTGTTGGCAAATTCGGTGAACAGGCAGCGTAAGGCAGCGTAAGCTTGTCATTGATGGCAAGTACAACATTGAAGATGACAGGCAAACAGAAGATAAGTTCAGAGACCAAAGGGAGAGATTGTTGGCAAATTCGGTGAACAGGCAGCGTAAGGCAGCGTAAGCTTGTCATTGATGGCAAGTACAACATTGAAGATGACAGGCAAACAAAAGACAAGTTCAGAGAGGTGAATGATTGAAAGCAGTGAGTGCACGCAGTGAGAGCCGTTAGATTTGGTGCAGAGTCGCCGACAGCCGTCGGATCTGCGGAAGTTGCACGGAGGATAAGTTCCCATGAACAAGAGGAGAGGCTTCATCGGAGAATCGGGAATCGGAGTTTCATGAGTCTCATGAACAATGACAACGAAAACCCCGAAATCGCGATATGTGATTTCGCGATTTGATCGCAGCCATTAAAGAAAGCATGAGATATGGATTGTTGATTTTCTTCTTCGGAGTTTCGAGGATCGGGATTTCAATATGTCAAGAACACACTGCAACAGAAACTCCGAAATCGCGAAATGCGATATTGCGATTCAATCGTAGCCGTTGAGCCAAGATTGCACCTGAAACGTTGATCCAACTCACGACAGCAGACCACGTCAGCTAGGGACACGTGGCACAACCAAGGAATGACAGGTGTCAGGTAGATTCAACACTTCAGGCACATGTAAGTCACGAATCAGAGTGACACGTGGCAGGATCTAACACGTGTCAAACCACGTGTGACGTCAGCAGAGGCATCGGCGATCGGGACTTTGAAATGACAAAGTCACTTGACATCGAAAGTCTCGAAATCTCGGAGGGATCGGGACCGTCCATCTGAGGGACAGGTGTCGAAGATCAAGGCGTCGTCGGCATTTTTGTTCATCGGGAAATTGGGGATCCCATTGACAAGAGTTTTGTGCAAGTCAGAATAGCGATCTGCGAAACCCCGATGAGTGGGGGCCAGTTGTCAGCACAACAGAGCAGGAGGACAGATGCATAGTGGAGGCCAGTTGTCATCATAACGGACCGTCGGTATTTGGACGATCAGGAATCCCATGGTTGTATGCATGGAGGCACCAATAGCGAGAAAAGAAGAAAATGCATAGAGCGAGATGAAATGCAGAACAGAAGTAGAGTAGAATGACAGACAGAACAGAAGCAGAGCAGAATGGCAGAAAAGGTGATGCATAGCAGGCATGCTAAACAAACAAAAGAAGAAAAGAATTGCAGAACAGTTTGCTGAAGATCAGATACAAAGGAAGATTGGTAAGACTTGATTTATCTGAGTAGTTGTCTGTGTATTCATTATTTCATATTAAGGGAGGTTGGGAGGTGCTCGGGAGGACTGTTGTCCTCAGAGGTTCAAGTGGAAGCTTGAACACA
>ML784018.1:831848-912490 GCA_009831015.1 Picea engelmannii
TCTTTACCTTTATTGTCCATATGTTGTATATTGTTGATGACCACATGAAGAGAGATTAACAATGTTTAATAAGTATAAAATTGTTTAAGCTCACATACAACTGATTCACCCCCCCCCTCTCAGTTGTTTTAGTATTTCCAACACTGTGATAGATATTTTCTTTTGCCTCTGCTTGAGGTATTGGATCGCTGCGTTGATCCTTTCTTCTTCCTTGTCCCACCTTTGGACCTATTGATCCTCCTCTAACTTTGTCCAAAGATGTGTTGCTTGATCAAACAATTCAGCTAATGTGATGACCTATTGTTTTATCTCCTGCAGCTGCACTAATTCTTCCTACTTCCTTTAATCCTTCACTGTTGGTGGAGTAGTGGGTGTGAGTTGTTCTCGAAGATTCTCGATCTCCTTATGGTATTGATCAATTTCCTACGCAATCTAATCAATTTGTTTTGCTATTGTGATTTCCTCCCCCTGCCCAGCCTTCGAAATCTTCTCGTAAGTTCTTACCACTTTCTGCTCCAATCCTTTCCTGCACTCCTTTTCCTCTTGGGTCTCGAACTTATCCTTCTCATAGACTATTTCCAGTGCATCTCTCTTCTCTATTTCCTGTTGTAATTCGAATAATTTTTTACATGCGCGAGACTGTACCTCATGGTTTACGCTAACCTGCAACTTATGTAGTGCCTTGGATGGCATCCATGTCAACACCAGTTGGATTTGAGCTAAGTCTTTTAGGGGTGTCTTCCCCATGATCTCATCCATACATAGCATACTGGGTGTGATGTGGAATGTTGCATTCGACTGCAGTATTGTATGGATTGGATCTTGTTGTTCTTCTTCCACTCTTTACTATGTCTACGGTGTTGATGGTTTTGTTCCTCTGCTACTACCTGTTGTCTGTACTTCCCCGATTTTCTTGAGGAATTGTCGCATGTCTTCTAGCTCCTCTTGAATCATGTCCCTGTGGTGTGCAGCATTATCAAAGTCCTCAACTAGACAATCCTGGACCATTCGGGCTATCATTTCCCCATTGTCATATGTGATCGTATACTCTGGAAGTGTTCTTTGTGCCTTTGTTTTCTTTCACGCGCCTCCTGTCTTCGGGGCTGGCCTCTTATTCCCACCTGGTTCTTGTGGATTAGGACTTGGTATAGTCCCTTGCATGGCCTCTGCATGTTTCTGTTTTTCTTTGGCCAATTGCGTATTCTTCTTTTTCCCCTTCTGGGTCCCTGTCTTCATTGTGCCTTAGTTTTTCTGTGTTGTTTTTGTCTAGCTCATCCTTTGTTTCTTGGGCACTTGGATTTTCTGAGGCCATGTTTCTCTCTGCCCTTCCTCTTCTTCTATTGTTCTTTCCGGCAAGTTTTGGGTGAGGACTGGAATCTTCCACTCGTCTTCCCAGTCTTTGATGACCATGTCGATGTCATCCTTTATGATATAACAGTGCATTTGTAGCCATTGTTTATCGGGATCCTTCTGTTCCTGTATCCACATTGTGTGGCATGTGGCCTTGAAGTTGGCGATGTCTCGATACCGCGTGACAGCCTGTGGTGTGATCCTCCACATGTTGGAGATGGCTTCCTGCAGGTCGCGTAGGTATCCTTCAAATATGAACCCATTCATCCTTTTGTTCTTAGCATTTGATGTGGCTTTCAGCAGTAAGTATCTTTCTCCCTAGTTCGGCTTGGGTCTGGTACAAAAAGTTACATACCTTGGTTCTCTCCATCCCATAAAGGCTATTAACATGATTAGCCATGAATAGTGAAACTTTGTTCCTAGATCCTGCACATCCTTGCAGTCATCCATGAATAAGTTCAAGAGATATGGTACCCATCTCACTGTGGTGCCCTCAGTGCATTGGGTTGCAACTGCAACAACCCCAGCTGGAACTACCTCTCTGCAACATTTTCTCAGCAGCTTACAAGATAAGATTTTTGCGCCCATTCGTGTGGAAATATCGTTGATCCTCATGAGAATAATTCCTCATGTCCCCCTGTTGGTGCCATACTTCTTCTTCATTTCTTCTACTAGGGAATTATCCTTGGTTTTTTCATCCAGAAACTGTGTTGGATCCATGACTCGAGATGGAAATCCTATTATGTTTGTAATAATTTCTACGTCTATCAAGACGAGCTTGTCCAACCAGATGTCTCCACCATGTGTGACTACTAACAGTTGTTTGATGCAGGCACATGTGTACTAACCTCTTCCAAAATGTGGTATATCCAACAGACCTAAGATTCTTGTTTTCTCTAACCCTATTGCCCAACAGAGTGGTTGATCAATTGATTCCCCAACTGAATTTACACCCACCGTCTCCATGTACACTCTCTTTGCAAATTTTGAAAACTTTTGTGTCTGCTACATCATGGTCCAAGTATTTTAGCTTGTCAATATGACCCAACAAGTCTGATTCCACTTGTATCCCATTTGGTATACGTGGTAGAATGATTGTTGCGACAGGGTTCTTGCGAGGTGACCTAGGTACCTATTGCTTGTCTTTCTTTGGTGGTGGTTGGCTCGAAGTTCCATCGGCTATTGTTTGTGATTTGGAATACCCTTCTAGCCAACCTGTGACCTCCTCTATTGTTCCTTCCAGTGGGTGATATGACATGGTGTTTTGCAACTCATCTGGCTCGATTGTGGCTTCATGATTCATCATTGTTCCATTGACTTTCATATCTACTTCGGTGTTCTCTTTTTGCACCTCCTTCAAGGTTTCTGCATCTTGGTTTTGCTGCTCTTGTACCTCTTTCGGTCTATCTATTTATGTGCCCTCTGGTGCTGGTTGTTGGTTTTCTTCCACTATAGGTGTAGGGTTCACTGGTGTTGTGTCTGGAGATGGGATTTCATTGACATTGATGACCTTCGATGACTATTGTCCACTTTCTTCCAACTGTACCTGTGACCTAGTTTTAACTCTGGTTGGTCTCGCACTCTGGCTTGCTTTAGTGGTGCCATGGTGGTGAATGTCGAATGCTTGTTGGGTTTGAATGGTCTCTTCAACCCCTATGAACTCCGCTCTGTACTCTTTAGCCTCTATCGATCTCTGTCTGTTCTCTTTTCACAAATGGACTCTTTGATCCTGCGTCCGTGTGTTGTATGGGTATCCCATGAAGCTTGTCGAGGACACTTCCTTAATTGTGGGTTCAATGCACCTCTGGTTCTTTCGCACTTGCCATTACTTTTCCTTGTTGTCTCCAGTTGGCATGATTAATGTGGCATCTCATCAGTCCTTTCTGACCTTCAATTCCGCTTAATGTCGTCACGTCGTACTTTTTTTTCATCTTTCTATTTTCTTCTTGTTTCCCTTTTCACATGGTTGTTGTGATTCTCCTCGCCGAGTTTGTGTTCCTAAGTATGTGTGCCCTTTCTTCTTTCGGTGCACTGCTCCTCTATTGTTATCGTTTAATATCTTGTTTTGTTTTTGTTTTTTTCTTTTATTTTTACTGCGCGGTGGGTGGTTGATTGTCCTTGTACAACTTCAGTTGGCTCCCATTGATCATTCCTCTGAGTTTTGTGCCTGATAAATCTCTCAAATGTACAACTCCTCCATTTGTGATAGTATTTACTTCGTACGGTCCTAACCAATGCATCTTGAGCTTCTCTGAGTGCTGGAATGATTTGTTGTCATACAACAATACTAGATCTTCTTCCTTGAAATTTTTCTTCTTTATGTGTCTGTCATGCCAAGATTTGTCCCTAGATTTATGAACTTGGTGGAATCCTGCTAGGATCCAATCTTCTTCCATGGTCATTAACTGATTTATTCTCTCCTGTACTATGCCTCATTCTTTCATATGTGTGATTGTTGCTAAATGCAAGCTTGGCACTAAGAATTCTAATGGCACCATTGCTTCTTGGCCATAAACCAATTTAAATGGTGTGTGCCTTGTCAACCTTTTGCACAAAGTCCTGTAGGCCCACAATACTACTGGTACTTTGAGGTCCCAGTCATCCCTATTGACATTATAGATCTTTGTCAATGCGTTCTCCAAGATTTTGTTGAATTCTTCCATTGTGCCATTTGTCTATGGGTGATATGGTGTGCTCTTCTGATGATGGAATTCAAACTCTTTAGTCATAGCATTGATGGTGTTGTTTATAAAGTGTGTGCCTTGGATGCTCATTAAAACTCTTGGGCATCCAAATCTAGTGATTACTTGTTCAAAAAAAAAGTGTGTTGTTGTTTTTGCGCTGCAATCCTTCACTGGTGCGGCTTCCGCCCATCTTGTTAGGTACTCCATCGCAGTGATAATGTACCTTGATCCTGTTCTTTTTGCTGGTGGGTTGATTGGTCCCACAAAGTCTATTTACCACTTATCGAACTCTTGTAATGTTACTTGTGGTCGTAATGGCATCTCGTCCCTTCTATTGGGTTTACTGATCCTTTGACAGATATCGCATCTCTAACGGTATTCTTTCAAGTCTCGGTGAATCGTTGGCTACCATAGTCCTGAGCGCAATACCTTCTGCACGGTAGCTTTTCCTGCGTAGTGTCTTTTGCTAACACCCTTTGTCTTTCGTTTTCTAAAACATATCTACGCAAGATGCTAGCTGCGACCATTTTGTATAAGTGTCTTGTAATCAGTTAATAGTCGGCAGCGCGAACTACCAGGTTTTTCTTTTGCACAGTGTTGTATTCTTACGGTGCAATACCTGTGCTCAGGTACTGAATGATATATGTAAAGCATTCATCAACGATCTGGACTAAGAATAACTAGGCATCTGGAAAGTTGTCTTCTAAATTCGTAGGTTCTTCTCTATTTGTCACTCTTGATAGGTGGTCAGGTCTTGCATTCAATTTTCCTGTCTTGACTATTAGTTCAAAGCCAAATTCTTGAAATAGTAGTAACCATCGACAAATTCTCCCCCCCAACACTGGCTTGTTGACTAGGTATTTCAAGGATGAGTGATCTGTGAACATATTAAAGTGTTTCCCCAATAAATAATGTCTGAATTTTTGTAGTGCGTAGACCATATCTAGGCCTTCTCGCTCTGTAGTGTTTTAGTTTTGTTCCAATTCTTATAGTTTTATGATCGCAAAGGCTATGGGGTGATACAAATCCCCCTCTCCTAGATGTGACAAGATAGTTCCAAGTGCTATGGATGATTCATCTACATTCACGTGGAATGTATTCTCCTAATCTAGAAATACTAGTATCGGCACAGTGACCATTTTTTCCTTCAGGGTACCCAAACCGTGTTGGCACTCATCGTTCCACTAAAACTTTGTATCCTTTCTTAATAGATTTTCCATTTGTGTAGTAATCTCTGCATACCTTTGATAAACTTCTTATAGTATCTTGTGTGTTCTAATGTCTCTCTTAGCTGACGGTCTGTTTTTGGTGCTGGTAAGTTAACAATTACTGTGATCTTTGCAGGATCTATGAGTAAACCTTGTTTACATACTAGATGGCCCAATAGTATCCCAAATGGTGTTCTAAATATGCATTTCTTTATGTTTAGTGATATCTGGCACTGTCTACTTCTTTATAACATGAGTCATAAGACTTCTACATGGTCTTTCAACAAACTACAGACTGTTCAATTATCCAGGTATACTTCGAGAAACTAGTGGATAAATTCCTTAAACGCAGCAATGACTACTCTGGAAACAATTGTTGGTGCATTCTTCAGTCCAAATGGCATGATTGTGTATAGGTAGGATCCCCATTCTATCGCAAATGTGTTCTTGTATCTGTCTTCATGTGTTATCGTACTCTGATGGTAGCCTAAGAATCTGTCAGTAAATGAGTAAGCTTCATGTCCTCCTACATTTTCTAACACTTCATTCGTGAAAGGTGTAGGGAATGGGTCATGTAGGCATGCATCGTTCAACTTACTCAAGTTGACACATATCCTTCTTCCTCCTTTTTTTGGTCCTGCACTACCATCGGGCTTATCCATTCTAATTCTTCGACCGGTTCTATGATTCTGGCTTCGAGCATCCTGTTGATATTGGCTTTGACTTTCTGCTTATATATAGGATTCAATCTATATGTTCATTTTCTGATCTATCTCACTTTAGTTCTGAGTGGTATCTTCATTTCTCCTAGCTCTCCTACTATACCCTTCATCTCTATAAATTTTGTGGGAAACAAGTCGTTGTACTCGTGCAATAACTCTGTTATGCTTTCTATCGTTTGTTCATCCCAATAACATCTGATGCTGGCCATCTTAGGATTCTTAGTTGTCCCAATGTTGATTTTCTTTACCTTGATTGGCATGGAAATAACTTCTGATTCTATAGGTGGTCCCTCCACTTATCTTTCTCCTTCTGCTTCTTCTATCTGAATATCACGCAAATTGTCTTCATCCGGTGCTTCCTCCTGCACATTGTAACATGAAAATAGTTCCTTAATTGTCTGTTTGTTATGTTGTTGTTATTCTATGATAAGTTCAACTTCTAGTTCTCTGATGAATATCACTCCTCTTATCTATTTAGGAGAAGCATCTATGTTGGGGTTCTCATGCTCGAATGAGAAAGTGACTGTAAAATTATGTTGCAACGTCGTCCAAGTCGTAGTTCCTTTACGCAATTCCTGGTCTATATACTAGATCATTGGTATGCCCTCCAGGGTGTGTATAAAATGATGAGGCAATTCCTCTGGGGGTGTCATTTTCCAGAGTGTTCTTCACTCCTCCAAGTGTTTCCATTGTTGCCTCTTGTCCGTCATACTTCTGTTGCTTGTTGTTTTTTTGTTTTGCACCAAACCTTATGCGCAGTAACCGCTTGCACTGGTACCAATATGTGATTGTCTCTTTGTGTGTGCCCCACCATCTTGTAGGTGTGGCCTTGAGTTCTAGATCAAGTGCTAACAGTCTATGATTCTCTAAAACTTTGTCTTCATACTATGCCAAGAATGTTTCCAAATCATTTATTCCGTAGAAACTGGGTGGTTCTCGTACTTTTGTTCCTATCCATATTACTGCGCAATCTATTCTTTCACATATTCTCGTGGACACTTCGTGTAGCCTTTGTTGCTAGTTCTCTAAATCGGTGTCTGAGTCTGTTGCACATGAAGTAATCTCTACCAACTGAGTATTCCATCTGGAGTTGGGTTTACGCAATCCTCATCGTGTGCAGTTGTTCTATACAACTGGATGATTTCCTCTAGGTATAAGAAAGTAGGTGCTACAAACCTTTCCCTTTTTGATGGGTCTAATGGTGCGATGACCCTGTATTCTCCTAACTCAAATGTAATTTTCCTGGTCTTCAACTTGATTATGGCCTGGTTGTCAAACGCCTAATCCATATCAAGCAACATTGGGTAAGGTGTTGCGTCATCCACTATTTCAATGACTTCAAAATTTTATTTAGCACATACCCCGTCTAGGTCTACTGTTACTCCTTTTAGTCTATAGATTGGTAAGACTTTGTTTCAGTTTGTTAGTTTTAGTTGAACTAGTGAATATCCTAATGTGGGCTCTCCCATGCATTGCCATGTCTTATTTGGTAATACATTGACCTCAGATCCCAAATCTAGTATGATGTCTCCCATGTTGAAGTCTCCAATGTTTGCATTCAGTCTGAACTCCCTACTTGTTCTTCTCCTAGTATGCAGGTGATTGACTGCTTTTGGTTCTAGTTTTCCTTCTGTCTCCATACTACATTTTTCTAGTATGTTTTGCAATGTTTTCATAGATGATGGATAATTTAATACTTTTACACATGATTGAAAAAAGCCTTTGATTGTACTTACTTGTCCCATGGGTTTCATTTCATTGGTATGATCCAATAATGGAGGCATCTCATACTCTGGTGCTTCCTTGTTTTGTTGCACAGTTGAAGTCGATGCCATGTCTTCTTTCTGAAATTCTTGTCTTGATTGCTTAAATACCTCCTTCTCCTTATGTGCATCGAACTGTTTCCTTGGTTCAGTGTTCTTCTTCACCCACTGATTTTGTGTTGGCTCTTGTCAGACTGCGTTGTTCCCTATTTTATCTTCTCCACGAATAACTATATTGATGTTTTGTCCTTCATCCCTTGCTTCGACTGAGATCCACTGAAGATTCTAGTTTTTTTGGGTCCTCTTTTCCTGGATCTTTACTAATAGTGTTGGGAATTCCTCTATATCATGGTCCGATGCGCAAAAAATACATACAAGTTGATGGTGGAAGCGAACATTCTCTTGCATAATGTCCTGGTTGTTGACAATTGTGACATACCACTGGTCCTCTACCTCGTCCAAAAACTCCTCTCACTCATCCTCCACCTCTGTATCCTGCTCAATCTCCTCTCAGCACATTATACTCAGGCGTTTGATTATACTGCGTGGTATTGTACTGAGGTTGTGTCATGTTGTACTATTGTTGTGCATTATTATATGGTTGTTGCACAATATTATACTATTGTTGCACAGTGTTGTATGGATCTGGAACTTGATTAAAATTTTGTGCGGCTTGCCCAGTCATCATTTCAGCCTTCACTCTATATGCATCTGATCTCCTTTCTCCCATCAACTCCATAGTTATACAATCTTTGTTGTCATGGCCTACTGACTTACAAAAGGTGCAGTACAAACTCTTTGGGATTGTCTGATATTTCTACATCATAGTGTAGTGCTATGGGTCGTGGCTTGGTTTCTTACAGACTTCACACTATAGTCCTCCTATTGGTAACAGGTTTGGCATTCTTACTGCCATATACTGTGCGAATGTTGGACATTCGTTCTTGTGGTGTCCTTATGTCCCACATTTGGTACACCAAAAAACTTCCCTCTTGTCCTTATTCTTATTATGGTTTAGATGGAATGTTAATTTCTTCAAATCCTCCTTTAGTTCCTCGATAGCTGGGTCTGCCTACTGGTACTGGTTTTCCTCCAGTTGCAGGGCTTCCTACAGAACCTCTTCCTACGTATGGAACTTTTGTTGTCACAATGGATACTTTAAGTGTGGGAGAAGTGAGTTGAAAAATAGGTGTCGATGTCGCATATTGATCATGAGATATTTTAACTTTCCCTTCAATCACTTGAATCTATGATCAATCTCCCATACGAATTCTCCAGGTTTCTGTCTAATTTAGATCATATCATTCATGTATTGATCCTCTAAGCTCGGCTTCTGTAACTCATTTATCAATAACTTCTTCATGTTTGTTAGTGTCCTTGTCATCCTAGGGGCACTGTTTGCATTGAAACTCATGTATCAGTCTAGTGCATGGTCTCTTAGCATAATAGCTAACTGCGCAAGTTTGGTATATTCATCTGTGATCTGCTTTTCTTCCCAAATATTTGCACAAATGAACAAGTGTTTCTCAGGGTCTTGTGCTTCTTTTCCTCGAAATTCTAGTAAACTGATGGTGGGATTGCATCCTGCCATTCTGAACACTAAACTGCTACATCTGCGCGGTGTAGATACTTGACTAGTGCTACCTGAACTAGTTCCTCCAGTTGTTTCTCCTTGTGTATATGTACTTCATGCTACGGACTTCCTCCTAACTTCGTTTGTATAAACTGTGGTGTTATCTTTGGTGTATTAGTCACACATGGGTTTATGGGTTCCACACTGACATTAATATGGATAGGATTGTTTCCTTCTCTTCCCGTTCTTGGGCCTCTTGTCTTCCTCTCATATGTTGCATGCAGGATTTCCTCAATCTGCTCCACAGCCCGAAGATCCTCTACCTCTTCCCAATCACTTGCCAATCCTTCCCTCATGGCTATGGCTCTCTTCTTGGTATTCACCTTCTATTGGTAGGGTACTCTGCTACGCGTCTTTCCAGTTGTCTCCAAGATCCACCGGATTTGGTCGTCATACATCATTATTGGGTCCAAGGGTTCCTCCTTATTTCCATTATCCTTTCCTCCTTCCATTTCTCCTCTTTCTTTCAGTGCTTCCCTCCTTCCCCCATGCACGCAGGGAAATTTAGTTGTTTGACTTCATTGTCAGTACACCTTTATTTTATAACAGTATCTTAACAAGCATATAGAAAGATATAATGTACCTTCCTCGAGATCCTCGTATAAATTTTGGCTCCGTTGTGTCGACTACAAATTATGTTATGAAACCTACCACAATACTATCAAGCCAAAAATCTATTGCACGGGTGAATTTTTTGTTCACTTGCTATAACTGATTGATCTTTACAAGGGTCCACTCTAACTGTTGAATCTAGTTCATTTCATGGTTATCCTTCAACCTTAGTATCCACTACTGCAATAAATGTGGAAAATCACAGAAAAAGACTTCATGTAAATTAGTAAACACATATTTCTCAAGATATTTATGGGGTGTTATTCTAGGGTTTCTCTTATCTTTTTGTGAAAACTCCAGATTATTGGTTCTTAGCCAAGTTTTGATCTCTTATTTCGTGGGATTCCACGGTCTCAACATTCCCTTCTAATGGCTCATTTCTCTCTACCCTAATCTTTTCTTGGTCTACCTCCGACAGGTCTTCAACTTATCTCATCTACTCAACCCTCTCTTGTTCCTTTTAACGGTAACAGAACCATTTGTTGGTTTAGTCTCTTACTTACTCTTCTATTTTGTGAGTTTTTATTGCACATAGTGTCATACACCGTCTCACCCGAGATAGATTTAATGGTTGGTTGTAAGAATCATGTGTTTACATCCTAAGATTGAGTGCAAGATATGAGAATTGTATCTTCAGTCACTATTCTAACTCGTAAACACAATATATTGTCATTTCCGAATAAGTAGGAAATATAACAACTCATGCATTAAGCATAACAATAACAACTGAAGACAATAAATAGATGCATGAATTCATCACATAACACAGATGTTACCGTGGTTCACCCCCTCCTGGGCTACGTCCACAAATATTTGGCTCTCAGCTATTTTATTATAGTATTTCCGCATCTACATTGTCGTGTGCTTTACAATCCTTCAGAGTTGGGTAAGATCTATACGAGGCAGAATAGATCGCACTAGGATCCCTAGTCTGCGATCTAACCCTCAATATATACCCTCCTTCATCCTCTATAGCTCAACAACTTATACAAAATAGATCATACAACAAAATATCACATAGCGGTTTGCTACAACAGCTCTTTCTACAATAACAACTTATCTATATCATATTATGACCCTTACAAAACAACCCGAACCCTCTATGATAATTAAGTATATATATTTATACGTTTTCTGGCTCTTCGACCTTTACAACACATTACCAAAACCCTAACCCTACCGTCGTTAGGTCTTCCTTACATGTGCACGTGTTTTCCTCCTTCCAGTTGTCGCTTCCCTCGTGCATGCTTTCTTTCCAAGAAACGTCTTGCTTTTCCGCTTTGGTATGCTTTCAACACAAGTTGTTGAATGGAAATGGCACGGACACAATAAAGGAGGTGAAGAAGCATCTATCGTCCAAGTTCAACATGAAGGATCTTGGTGTAGTGAACTTCATTCTGGGAATGGAGATCAAGAGAGATCAAGTAGCTAGAAAGATTTGGTTGAATCAGAAGAAGTATATTGAAACAATTTAAAAATATTTCAACACGCAACATTGCAAACTTTTAAAGGTGTCAATTCCCGTGGGATCAAGTCTAACTATTGAACAATGTCCAAAGACAAGGGAAGAAATAGAGGATATGGAACATGTTCCATATGCAAGTGTTATTGATAATATAATGTATGCGTTGGTATGCACTCGACCAGACATTTCCCTTATAGTGGTAGTGTTGAGTAGATACATGTCGACACCTGGAAAGGAACACTAGAAAGTTGTCAAGAGAGTATTCGTGTATTTTTCTGGCACAAAAGACTATGTTATATGCTGCCAAGGAAAACCTGGAGATGACAAGGAAATATATGTGCATGGCTTTGTCAACGCCGACAAGATTGGAGATATGGATCAACAAAGGTCAATATATGGATCGACGGAGGTTGACCAGTGGATATGTGTTCAAGATGTTTGATGGAGAAATCAGTTAAATGAGTAAGTGACAGATGGTCGTATCCTTTTCAAAAACAAAATTTGAATACATGGCAACCACTCATGGAAGCAAAGAAGCAGTATGGTTGTAATGGTTGTGTTGAGGGATCGTGTTTAAGTAGAGAGCTATTAAGATAAGTTTCAACAATCAAAGCATAATATTTTTGGAAAAGAACTCAACTTATTATTCCAAGACTAAATATATTGGTGTATAATACCATTTCGTAAGAGACATGGTGGAAAGAAACAAGGTGTTGCTGGAGAAAGCAGACACGTTGAAAACATAGAAAACTCTTTGACCAAGTCTGTGAGTGTTGTGAGTTTCTCTCAGTGTACAGAGGCAATGGGAATTTTTTCCATGGGTCTGTAAGAAAATTTTTAGGAAACTCTCAGTTCAGCAAAAAAGACAACAAGTGAGAGAATGTTCGGTTGTTATATTCTTTGCAGTGAAAGTCTAGTCAAGGTGAATCGACTGGGAGTGAAATTCAAAGGTCGAGGTGGATCGACCAAGAAAAATTGAAGTTGAATTAATCAATAGCAAGTCGAAGAGGTCAACTAAAAATAGGTCGACAAGTGGTTGTGTGGAAATCGACTGAAGACTGAATGAAGGTCGACCAGTAATTCGACTGTAACAAAACCTCAAGATTCCTAGGATTTGTAGCCAATGATTTGCATGTATTTGTAATAATTTTGGGGCACCTTTAATAGGGTTTTCCTACTGTAAATGTTGTCATAGTATTATGTTGATCAATATTGGATCTTCATGCTAATTTTTTAGCAATAGGTTGTTGTTCATGTAAATGTAAGTCAAATTGGCTACATGGTTGTTCGTATGTAAAGAAAGAGGGTATGATGTTGATTGTGTCTTAGGTGTAGACCAAATTTAGGCATGTAACCTTTTATTTTGAATGAATAAAACAAAAGAGAAAAATACGCTCAAGGAATGTTGGTTTTCCCATTTGGGTTTCCAAGGTAAAATCTTTGTGTACTATGTGTTTTCTTTGTCATTTGTTGTCTAGATTAAATCTGTTTTCCTCTCTTCTATTAGGTTTAGCATGGAATTATAATTTCCTAACATTGTTTAAGTGCTTCATTTCACCACAACTTGGCTCTTGGCCTATACAAGGTGTTTGCCTCGATTAACCTTCCACCACACTATCAATCAAAACTCTATCATAAGTTTGGTGCAAAGTCTGTGATGAACCAATTTGCTCCATTGAATGGTTCACCAAGTCTGCGAACGTTCCCACCAGATTGTATTTGCAAAAAATTGTCTCCAAAGTTTTCTATGATACCATAAATCGTCGAGATAGTGGTGAAGATCTCCCCAACCCTTCTCCAAAATCTGCAACAAATAATATCCGATACCATCTATCACATCCTCAGAATGTGCCTAGCTGAATATTACAATTGTGCACCTCTTGAGGGCATGCGACACCACAACGTTTCTCACTTGGTTTCTTGGAAACAACAAGGATACTTTGTCTGAACTATGCCTCTTAACCTAGAGCATACCCATACTCCATTCTAGGATACCAACGAGTCACACTCCTACTCTAGCACAACTCTTGTATACTTAGACAATTTTTAATAGCTTAACACTTATTCATATATAAGAATACATCCATGAACGTGAAAAATGAAGATAGCACTTGCGAAAAATACAAGAGAAACACTGATATAGTGTGGGTGGCACAAACCGCGCCTAGCACCTAGCTAAGTATTATTATTACAAAACTGTTACAATATGAGAACTATTGGCTCGGTTTACAACTTGGAAAAATCTCACAACTCGCCTCACCTCACCAAGATAGTCATACACATATTTTTCACCCAAGACTTGTCTATCGTAACAACTTTCACAACTCTCGCAAAGCACCCCAAATGTGCATCCACCACAGACTCCTCGTATCTTCTTTGTTGCAAGAATTCACCTGGACCTGCGGTTCTATATTCTAACATGCCTCCTTAGACCTATGACACCACTTCCCCCAAACTTATCCAAAAATAAGGTCACCCCAACTTTGTCCACAAAATCACCTCAAGGTAGCACAAGTCCTCCCATGTGGAGCGACTTGACTCCTTGAGGGAGATTACCCCTCTTCTTCTAAGTCTTTCTTAGAATGATAGAGCTAATATTTTTGTCCTTTCTCTTCAAATCTTCCTCTCTTGGTGGTGCTCCCTTTATCTCTTATATGGACTCCAAAGGTCAGCATCATGAACCATCGCATCCTCTGGGGGTGTCATGCCCCTTCTCAAACCCAACTACCCAAATGAATCATCGCGCCCCTTTGTGGACCCGATCACCCAAACCTTGGTGCACCCCTCATGTGAGCACGCCCCAATATATTGGTCACTTCGTAATTGGTAAATACCCTTGGTGCATCTGCATGCCCAAGGAACCCACCTTCCCAAATAGTGCAACACTTGGGTGTCAGAGCAACCCCAAGTTCTGTATCCTTGAGGACTTAGGCAAGGGTTTCCACTCCCTTTTAGCCAAAGACCTTACAAGAGCCAAAATAATTAACAGTTAGCACTCTCTACAAATTTAATCTTCCAATTAAATTTTTAAGTTTTGAGCAATGGTTTGTAACACCCTAACTCTTTTTAATTGTTGGAAATTTGAAAAAAAATAAAAACAAAATAACATGGGAAGATTTTGATCTATCAAGCATAGATTCTTTGGGCCATAGAGTGAGATTCTCTAAGTTGTTTTGATTGCCACACAACAAGATCACCCGTATAAGAGATTTCCCTCCTGTCCAAGTGAAGTTGCGAGGAAACCTAATGACACTACAAGCATGTTGCTCGAAACTATCAAACTCTAAAAGATTTATATGTTTTTTATTTAATACAAAAAATAAAAAAATTAGATAAAGAGATGTTTAAGATGAATATAAAATATAAAAAAATAAAATATTTTCCGTAACACTAGTCAATATAAATACAAAATAAAAACTCATTCAGAAAATTCTCCAAATAAAAATTGATATTGTCAAGCTCATAGTTTCATCATAAAAAACAAATTTTGGTTTAGATATCTTTTACATTATTAATTATGACTTGCACATTATTTTATAAATAATTTATAATGTTTTTTTTTTTAAGGATTTCATATAAATTAAATTAAAAACAACTTGTAAACAAGAAAGCTAAGAACATTGAGGGTTGCCAAGATGAAATATTAAAAATTGGAGGGCCTATTATGATCCCTTGCATACACAAGCTCTTCAATTTAGTAGTCAAGCAGGGCTTCCCTAAACCTTGGACTCAAAGACTCATTGTAACTATTTTTGAAATTGGGGATAAAAGAAATCCCTCTAATTATAGGACCATTATGATTAGCCCCATTTTATCCAAGCTATATGGAAGAATTTTGGAAAAGAAGATAAGCATATGGCTAGAAATCCACAGAAAAAGAGGTAAAGGTCAGGCCGGTTTTAGAGGTTATCATTCAACTGTAGACCAGCTTATCACACTTAGGATCATTGCAAAGGAGTTTCACAATGATAAAACCAATCTCCTTTGTTTTTTCGTTGACTTTAGGAAAGCTTTTGACACTGTGCCTAGGACCAACCTTTGGAATAGGTTAGAAGAGCTAAAAGTTCCCTTCGGATTGAGAGATACTACAATAAGTTTGTATGAGAATGTTATTTCCAATTTTAGGAGAAATGAGGGTTGGTCAAAAGAAATTAACTGCAATATAGGAGTCAAGCAAGGTTGTCCCTATTCCCCTACCCTTTTTGGATTTTACATTGACAAGTTAGAAGATTGTTTGGAAGCTGCAGATTATGTTGGCCCAACTCTTGATAGTATAGTAATCATCCTTCTTCTCTATTTCAATGATATTGTTCTTATGAAAAGGAATCCATGTGACCTTATTAAGAATCTTAGAATCCTCAAGGACTTTTGTTCTAGTAAAAGTATGACTGTGAACACTAACAAAACAAAGGTTATGATCATTAAATCCAACAAGATCTCCTATGATAATTTTGTATATGACAATAATACCTTGGAGGAAGTGTCTTTGTATAAGTATCTTGGAATTGATATTCATCACAACCTCAATTGGAATTATAGCATTGTGAAAAGGATAAATGGAGGGTGGAAATCTTATTATGGGATTGAAAATAATTGCAAATTAGCAGACCTTTAGCTATGGGATAAGAAAAATATCCTCTTTGAGACTCTTGTCACCCTTGTTTTCTTATATGGATGTGAAATTTGGGGACACAATATCTCTCGATAATCTTGCAGAAAGATAGAGAAGATCCGAAATAATTTTATAACTTATAATCTCAAAATTAAGCCTAATACACCCTATCCTATCCTCCTCATTGAAGCAAGCCTTTCCCCCATTGAGAGCATAGTTATTATTAGGTACTTAATGTACAAGAAAAAGATAAACAACATGGATAACAAGAGGCTCCCAAAAATTGCTTCAGAATCTAGCCAAAATCACCAACGACTCAAGTGGGGATGGCATAATGATGCAAAGTCTTAGCTAAATCATTAGGAATAAAAGAAGAAGTTATTCTGCAGAATACCGATGATATTAAAAATATTGTAAAAACTAAATTTAACGAGAATCTATGGTGCGATAAAGAATTAACATAAACAAGAAAACCAAGATATTATAAGGAGGTGTTTAACCCTAACCTTGAAGATCAAAAGTATTTCTTTGTCTTGACTAGCATAAAGAAGAGAACAATTGATCTGAAAACAGGCGAGTACTTACTCTACACAAGTTTTCAATCGAGAATCATTTTTTGGCGAATTATTTGCATAAGGATTAAAGGGCATATGAGTCCATTATTAACCATGCTTTTAAACAATAATACATAACACACATGAACTCAAAATGGAATAAGCATATGAAAATACAAGAGACAGAAAATCGATGTTGGTAACGGAGTTCGCCCCTCCGGGGCTATGTCTCCGGACCCGCTTCAATTGGAATACGGATCACTTTCATTCCTTCTTCAAAATATGTTGGGACCTTCTCATAAGTGATTACATAGGAGATGTCTTCTCCTTCAAATAGGATTCAAGAAGAATACTCACACTAGTAACTCTCCATACATCAATAAGGATACTTCCTTACATGAATAAGTCTCTCAATATTTAGGAGTAGTAGCACTATGGCTCTCTAACTCCCCTCATTAATTCCTCATTACTCTCCTCCTCTCTGAATATGGCTCACATAAGGAATTATATAGTTTTTCCTCACTCACTCTTAAAAAAGAGCATTTATTTCGAGATCCACAATAATAGGATCTAATTACAAAAGAGGAAAAACAAGATCCATAAAAGTAGGATCTCAAACTATCTCACGCTCAAAAATGGGAAAAGTCTCAAAACCACCCAAAGACTCTTCAACCAAGCCCTTGATTCTTTCAACCTATAATTGAGAATAATGGCAAATTGGTGTGAGGTGGTTTCTCACATAAAAAACAATTTCCAAAATTATAATTTAATGATAAATACGTGAGTCTAATTTCTCTCACAAGTATTAATCATTTTACATCAAAAGTGAATAATAATGTATGAGTTTTTCCAAAATATCATAAAGAATAATTAAATGCATGAGCATCTCATAAAAGCATAAAATAAATGCATGAGACATTTTTCTCACAAAGCACTAATGCATGAGAAATTAAAACTAAAAAACATATAAGTTCACCCTTTCACCACTTTGTCACCAATTTCAACTCGACATGGTGAGGAAAGTGAAAGTCCTTCCATGTGTGGAGATCCACCTAGATCACGCCTCCCCACAAAAGAACCTTTTGGTCTCCAAAATTATCAACTTTATCTGTATGCAAATGTCTTCAAAAGGCACATCCCTTGTCTCCTTCACCTCTGTTCTTCGAAGCTCGAAATGCAAAGCCTGCATCTGCATAAATCTACAACCTATATTTGTTGATATATGGATTGCGTAACTGATGGTACCTGTATTACATATTTGGAGTACCTTACTTGCCAAGAGTTTATAATCATACTCATTGGTAAAGTTTACAAGGAATTCCAAAAAGGCTTAGGCAAATCGCTTTGTTTAACTGATTACATGATGATTACAAAGAAGCCAATTAACACTTAGGCGCAAAATAATTCCTCTTACTCTCTTTCTCACTTTAGAGTGGCTAAAAATACCTTTACCAATATTCAATCATCAATTTTACATAAATGGTAGACTCTATGGTCTCCAAAACCCACTATATAACTAGTGCACATGGCCAAGTCAAAATGCAAAGTATAAGCACTTAGTGGAAGACACCATGGTTCTAAAAACCTCACTACAAAATGTGCAATATATATCAAATGCACCACTTGGCCAATAGTAAATAGTATGGAAGGCTTTGATTTTACAATAGTTTGGTTTTCAAGCATTTAAAACTATGGTATATGAACAAAACCAAAGTTTTAATAATCAAACTTTACCAAAGCTTTTAAATCCCCCTTCTTGATTTCAATGCAATGCACAGTTGTAACCAAAAAATGATTCTCACCCCATTTTGGCCCTTGGCTTCATATGTAAGCCCCTATGGAAGATTATGTAGTAATGACTCCATGGATAAGCACCCAATATCAGCGTCCCAATTTCCATATGTCTTGCGATCAACATTACAAGACTATGTTTCCACGACCCTATGAACCATGCTATTGATATATGGAATCAACATACAACCATGAATTTTACGTGTCCTTCCAATTGCCAGGGATGCTACATTATCATTATGGTGGAAAATCTGTCGGTGAAGATCGCCACGCTCTTGGCATGGTCACATGTAACTTTCTGGAGAAGATTGGCGAGAGTCTCGATGGCACTTGTGGATTCCCCTTCATGCTCGTGAGCTTCCAAATCCGCCCTTGAACCGACCATGCAAATCCTCTCGAGATTTGTATTTCCATCACGGTTGCAGAGAAATCCGAGTTGTTATGGCGCCATTATTCCTGGCAATAATATTGGATGATGTGGTAACTTTGACATTGGTGAGCTTTGATGTCACTAGAAACAACCTCCAAGAAGATTGCCATCAATCATGTAAAAACTTGGACTATCCATGATTCAAATCTCGACTTTGGTGCTTTAGCGTATCTGACGAAAAAAGAATGACTCCAAGAGAATCATTTCCACCAAATATGTCGACTCAAAAATGACAGCAAACTGATTCTCTTCTATCATTTTATCAGTGGTGATTCTTTAAACGAGTAAGAGGGATTGTTGCACAACAAGTCGACACAACGAACTTCAATCTTTGGAAAAATATGCCAACACTATCGATCCTCTTTCGAATCCTTTGAAACAACCGTTCGTTCACATCTACATGATGGAGATTATCTGCCTCTGCAGGTACAAAGTTTTCCCAGTGATCGACGACATTACTGAAGGCATGGTGATATCTATCCTTTGAAGGTGGCACCATAGATCCATTTTTTTTTACCTTAAGAACATCTAGAGAATAAAAGGCTCAACACAATTGCTACTTCAACCCTTATCGAAATCAGGAGATCGTTGTCACGAGTACTAAATGGAAATCTGGTGCAACGATTTATAAAAAAAGAAATCGTTGAGCTCTAATCATAGTGACTGATTGAGAAGAGCTATGGCAGTTTCTGAATTAGACTCTCGCCGACCTCTTTTCATAAGGAGTCCCATAAAATGTGTGTATGCTAAGTTCCTTTTGGCAATAAAATATTGGATTCTTTGCTTCCTGTCTTGGCCTCGACGCAATCATTTATATATTTTCCAGCAAAAATATTAGAGGGATCACACTATTCTTTCATGTGCCTAGAGATTTGGAAGATTGCTCTCTCATAGAAAGGTTGCATACTTGACGGCTTTGTATCTTAACCTTTAATCCACATGTGTATTTCCAAATCTCGCTAGCAGAAATTAGTTCAATGAAGCCATACACATATCCTGGCGAGTATCTTAGAGAAGAATAAATTTGAACTGTCACATCTCAGACACACATGAACAATGCCAGAATTGATTGATGGTTGATTTCATTACCTGCTTAACGACCCTGTTCCTTGTTTAGTGCAGAGGACACAGGCATCATCTTCTCATATACATTGTGGTTGCTGCCACATCCACTCTTCATGGAGCAAGTCCCACGCAACTTCAATCTACCAGTCACATGAACTTCTAGTAGAGAACATAATCTATATGTTTCCATGTATATGACAAGATCACTCATGGTGTTCAATTTGTCCACTTGGACTCAAAACATGACCTGGATCCTCCCCTCGATGCATTCAAGGCATTTATATCCTTACCATCAAAAGAATTCCTTTGCATTCGCATGGAAATCATTTCATTCATTCATAGGTTAGTTATGTAAGATTATTAACAAAAATATTTCAATTCTACAAATATGTTAACCTTTGCTTACCCAACCAATTTAAAGGACCTTCTTTCTGGAGTTGTGTTTATTTAGAGATCGGTGATGGGACATCGATCACAAGCTCTTTCAAAACCTCTTTCTTGGTGAGTGGTGGAGCATTTTTCTTCCTTGAATTACAATGTAATTGTGGGTGGATCTTCCAACATTTCTTCTCCCAATGGCCACTAATGTTGCAATAACTATAAAACTTCCTTCATTTTCCATTCAACTTTCTGACAGGATGACTTGGAAGGCATGGTTTCTTATTTGTCTCACTTCTCGTGGACACATCTATCTTCTTAAACCAAAATTTCTTCGTTTGATGCTTGGCTACATCATGGTTAAAAGATGTAATGCATAAATCATTGCATTTCGAGCTCCAATTCTTCAATAATTTTGTTGAGGACTTCTCCATGAAGTTGAGATCTCTCTTGAAGCTCTTGTTTCTCTTCTTTTGCAACCTACAAAAGTCTCCTCAACTCTGTTTTTTCAGCTTGAATGTTGTGATTTATCTCTTCTAATTCTTGAAGTTTTTTTTTCTCGCTTCGCTCCTTTTCCCATCCTGCAAAGCAGTCAACCTACTTTGATACCACTTGATCTGAAAACGAGCGAGTACTTACTCTACACAATTTTTTAATCGATAATAATTTTCTGACGAATTATTTGCATAAGTATTAAAGAGCATATGAGTCCATTATTAACCATGCTTTTAAAAAATAATACATAACACACATGAACTCAAAATGGAATAAGAATATGAAAAGACAAGAGAGAGTCAACCGATGTTGGTAACATAGTTCGCCCCTCCTGGGCTACATCTCTGGACCCGCTTCAATTGGAATACGGATCCCTTTCAATCCTTCTTCAAAAGATGTTGGGGCCTTCTCATAAGTGATTACATAAGAAATGTTTTCTCCTTCAATGAGGATTCAAGAAGACTACTCACACTAATAACTCTCTATACATCAAGAAGGATACTTCCTTACATGAATAAGTCTCTCAATATTTAAGGGTAGTAGCACTATGGTTCTCTAACTCCCCTCATTAATTCATCATTACTCTCCTCCTCTCTGAATATGGCTCACATAAGGAATTATATAGTTTTTCCACACTCACTCTTAAAAAAGAGCAATAATTTCTAGATCCACAATAATAGGATCTAATTACAAAAAGGAAAAACAAGATCCATAAAAGTAGGATCTCAAACTATCTAGGCTAAAAAATGGGAATGAATCTCTCAACCTATAATTGAGAATAATGACAAATTGGTGTGAGGTGGTTTCTCACATAAAAATTAATTTCCAAAATTATAATTTAATGATAAATATGTCAGTCTAATTTCCCTCACAAGTATTAATCATTTTACATCAAAATTGAATAATAATGTATGAGTTTTTCCAAAAGCTCATAAAGCATAATTAAATGCACAAGCATCTCATAAAAGCATAAAAGAAATGCAAGAGACCTTTTTCTCACAAAGCACTAATGCATGAGAAATTAAAACTCAAAAATATATAAGTTCACCCTTTCACCACTTTGTCACCAATTTCAACTTGACATGGTGAGCAAAGTAAAAGTCCTTCCATGTGTGGAGATCTTCCCGGATCAACAATATTTCTAAAATAAAAACTAATTTTCATGAGCTGCATAGTGAAATGGGCATTGGACAATCCCCAAAACACCATGGCAAGAAATATTCTGACACATTTGTTGGAGTTACTTAAAACACACCAAGGATTTCTTTTTCCTGATGTTTATCCTTGTTTATTAGTCATAATTAGTCATTATCCAGTCTCATATATTTTAGGAGAGAATATTTCACCTGGAGAATATTCTATTTCAGTTGACACTTCAGTTTGACTAGTTGAGTTGAGTTTAGATGCTTCATTGGTTTTGTCACCATGAAACATTGGGATCATCACCATGCTAATGCGCATTTTCCTTGGAATCATCACGAGACTGGCACATTACACTTGATTCCCTGAGTTAACTCCTCACTACTCTTTGTTTAGTTAGTTAATTGAAGACTAGTTGACTAGTTAACTCAGCTAGGTGGCAATTCACTCTCGTAACTGCCTGAGAGACTAGACTAGGTGGAAATTCACTCTCGTAACTGTTGGTGTGTGTCCAGATCACTCTAGACCACCAATATGGGTCATTAGTTACTCATGTATCATATATCTATTGTAAATTATTCACTCTTTGAGTGTGGAAACGGTTAATGAGAATTCTTTCATTATTTCTCTCCTTCTTTCTCAAATTCTCTCTGCAAATGTGTGTAGTATTGTTTAGCTAGATCTATTATTTGTAGGTTCAACACATTTACATGGTATCAAATCCGATGGACTGCTCATCAAAATCTACACCAAATTATTTTTTGCAGGTACTGAAGATTGAAGAATGCAGAAATGATGGAATATATGTTTTACTCACTGATAATGATTCTCACGCCTCATAACTATTTGGAGTGGAAGCCAAAAATTCTAATTTTTCTCAGAAGTAGAGGCTTATACCAAATAACCATGGCAATGGAAGTAGATCCTGATTCCGCCGATGAGAAAAATGACTTTCTCAATAGACAAGATATGGCCATAGGATTTATTTGCTTGTCTATTTCTTCAGAAATTGTCCACCAAGTATGTGATGTCACACAAGAATTCACTCCAAATGAATTATGGACCATATTGGAGGTTCTATTTGGGAATAAAGAATATTGTGAATATTGCATGCAGGGGATTGGAAAGATAGAGCCAGAAGAGAAACCATCAGAAGATCAAGCCTCTTATTCTGAAGAGTCTTCTACACAAGTATTTGCACAAATTTGTATTCCATTAATTGAAGATGATGTCTACTCCATTTCGGATTTTTTTCCTGAAATTCATGTGGAAGATATATGGCATGCATCTCAGGAGTCACATGCAGATATTTTTCCATGCGCAATGCATGCATCTCAAGAGACAAAAAGGGAGCCGCGCACATCCGACTCAATTATGATATTTTCTAAGCACTCTTTGCAGAAAAAAATTGGATATTTTAATTCCTCTCGGGAAAATATCCAATTTCAAACAAAAAATATTTCGAAATGGATTCTAGGAAGTGAAGTTATGATCACTTTAAAATCAACAAAATTTCAACATTTTTCCAGAAACGACCACACGGTTTTCAAAGTTTCATCAAAGTTTTTTTTATGCATTATAATTTGAGGGGGATTTTTCCCATGAGGTTTTCCCTCTTTCTTCGTTTAGTTCAGTGTATCTTTTATATTTGGGTACCTCACATGGCTTTGTTGTCGAGACCCATTCTTTATTTTCACCATAGTGATGTTCAAGGGGGGTGTTGGAGTTATTTCACACACACCTAAGATTTCTTTTTCCTAAGGTTTTCCCTTGTTTATTAGTCATAATTAGTCATTATCCAGTTCCTATATTTTAGGAGAGAATATTCCACCTGAAGAATATTCTATTTCGGTTGACACTTCAGTTTGACTAGTTGAGTTGAGTTTAGATGCTTCATTCGTTTTGTCACCATGCAACATTGGGATCATCACCATGATAATGTGCACTTTCCTTGGAATCATTACCAGACTGGCACATTACACTTGATTCCTTGAGTTAACTCCTCACTACTCTCTATTCAGTTAGTTAATTGAAGACTAGTTGACTAGTTAACTCAGCTAGGTGGCAGTTCACTCCCGTAACTGCCTGAGAGACTAGACTAGGTGGAATTTCACTCTCGTAACTGTTGTGTGTGTCCAGATCACTGTAGACCACCATTATGGGTCATTAGTTACTCATGTATCATATATCTATTATAAATTATTCACTCTTTGAGTGTGGAAATGGTTAATGAGAATTCTTTCATTCTTTCTCTCATTCTTCTTCTTTCTCAAATTATCTCTACAAATGTGTTTATTATTGTTTATCTAGATCTTTTTTGTGCAGGTTCAACACATTTACAACATTTGTGACACTAAGAGGGTTGAAGATGAAAAACAGTTTCTCCTAGAATGTCCTGGGTATACCCAAATTAGATTTCAATTTCCAAATATTTGTCACAATACTGACCTTCCTAACCTTCTAAGTCATCAAAACTTTAGTGATATTGGAATGCTTCTCTTAATGCTTTTCAACTATCTAAATAAAATTTTAAAGAAACACAAGTAATCTCTTGCTTTTCTTAAGGTCAGATAGACCAATCCTACCAATTATGGTCACCAATTCTACTCAGCGAACACTAACCATCATTATATATATATATATATATATATATATATATATATATATATATATATATATATATATATATATATATCAAAATTCTCATAGTGAGCTCAACATGTCACATACTAACCTGGGTGTGGAGGAAAACTCTCTAACCCACAACCACTGGAACTAGACTCAATTGAATATATATAAAGAGCTATAAAGATTAGCATTGGAAAAAAGATTGACATTGGTTTACAAGTTTGCAGTCTTACAAAATAACTTGTTCTTTATATTGTTTTTTTCATTACATTTGCATATATTTCAATGTTAATATATTATTTTTAATTAATTTCTTACCTAGGAAAAAAAATAACTAATCAATTAAATAGTCTAAAATGGTAGAAAAAAGAATTAAAAAAAAAATCATGAACTGATAAAACTAAAATCACAAAGGAAAAGATCACTTGATTCCAACATCTCCAATAGAAATGTAGATAATATCCAATAGAGATGTACATGATCGATGTAGATGGTGAGAATTTGAACTAAGAGATCATATCAGTCTCACTTCACTATTAAAAATATACAACAAAAGGTCATATAAACTTTGTGCAATATATTTAAGATTTGAATAGTTTTTTATTACAATCTTCTTTCTTGTATGATTAAGAAAAGTTAAAAATATTCAAAAAAAAATTATATGATCAATATAAAAAAAAATGGAAAAGTGAACAATTTTAAGAGTATAAATGTAAGAAAAGTTTTAAAAATTTAAAGAAAATAGATTGAGAATATTATTATATGATGATGATGATTAACATCCACCAAGACTGGATTGGTCTATCGGACCTTAAGAGGGTAAGTGATTACTTGCGATTCTTTAGAATTTTGTTTTTGTGCTCGAAAAGCATTAAGAGAAACTTTCCAAGATCATCGTACTTTCGTTGAGTTAAGAGGTTAGGAAGGTTGGTAGTGACAAATATTTTGAAAATGAGATCTAATTTGGGTATAGGCTGGGAAATCTAAAAGAAATTTATTTTCATCTTCAACCTTCTTAGTGTAACAAAGGTGACACACTCTTTCATCCCATGGCGTTTTAGGAATTGACCAACGCTATGGAGCTCGTGAGAATTTGTTCTTATCTTAGCAATGCTTATTTATTTATTTTATACTTGGAAAAACAAATAGATAATTTTGATCTTCTAGATCAGGATTGATTACCTCTTTATAACACCTTTTGATTTGAAGTTTTTTTTAGTAGTATCTTTATTCTATAAAACGTTGTCTTCCATGATTCCCCAATAGTTTAGCCAAGACCGAGCATCTTTATGCCATCCTAGCTTGAGTTGATGGTGGTTATGACTAGATTTTGAAGCAATTTTAGGAAGTCTCTTCATGTTGTTTAACTTGTTCTTATACATTAGGTATCTAGTCATAGTCATGCTCTCAATGGGGGAGAGTTGTTTCTAAGAGGAGGATGGGATAGGGCGTATTTCCTTTAATTTTGAGATTATAGGTTATAAAATTCTTTTGTATTTGTTCTATCTTTCCCCGGGATTCAAGAGAGATACTACAACCCCGGACTTCACATCCATAAAGAATAACAGGGGTAACAAGAGTCTCAAAGAGGATTTTCTTCTTATCCCAACTCCAAAGATCAGTTGATTTACAATTGTTTTCAAGCCCATAATAAGCTTTCTATCTCCCAATAATTTTTGTTATTTAGTACAATTATCATATTATTTTCTGTTCATTTTGAACTATTGATAAATATAGGATTTGATACATCCCAAAACAAGACTACGAAGTAGCATATACCTACGAATTGAGAATGACTAAATTCTTACAACCTTTGAAAGGTGTTGCTTGGGCATACCATAGTTACAAAGGAGTTGACAGCTTGCTCCATTTCAGCTCATGCTTCTCGTTTTGTCGATCCAGTTTTTCCTACTTATTACGAATAAGCCAATTCAGATTCAAATTAGCTCAGGGTTTGCTTTTCCTTGCCCAGGGGATAGGACTTTCTCTTCTATAGTTTAGAACGAGAAACTCTGAGAATGAAAGAGAAATTCAGCTCCGTCCAGGGGAGAGGGCTTATTTCCACATGTTGCTTATATTTAACAAGGACAGACACCATCTTCCCAAAATAGTCTAGAGCTCACAACATGGTGTTGGTGTAAAGTCGATGAAGTGTTAAGCCATTCATTAGGGTTCTACTCTTTCTATGGTCTGTGATACTGCCATGGAATGAGAGTGGATGAGACTAGTGAAAATCTCGGATGATTTTGATAAAATAGATACTCTTCTTGCACCCAAAATCACTAAACTAGATATCCTCTTTTACCCAAAATCACTTAACTAGATCTCAGTAAAGTAGAGAGTGAACTCAGTGAAGTGAGTCAGCAAAACTTCAAAGTAGAGAGTGAACTCAGTGAACCCAAAAAGTAGAGAGTGAACTCAGTGAACCCAAAATCACTTAACTAGATCTCAGTAATGACTGGGCAAACACAAAGTAGAGAGTGAACTCAGTGAAGTGACTCAGCAAAACTTGGCTGTAGAGAGTCAACTCAGTGAAGTGACTCAGCAAAACTTCGCTGGAAATAACTTGGCTTATTAATAAATTAGAAGTCATTTGCTCAAAATTAATCCACAAACATAAACTCCTAAAATTGATTGACAAAAAACAAGTCTGCCCGATTTTGACAAGGAGTTTTGACAGAATTTTGAATTTTGAAGTTTGAATTATAGAGTCTTGTTTCTATGCTGGCACAAAAGCTCGTCAGAGATGTTTCTCTAAGAAATTCAAATAAAATAAATAAAGTAGTATACAGAAGCAAAAAGGCAGTTTTAGGCAGGGCTTGCTATTTATCGAGTTGTCCTCTGGCTTGACAATTTAAAGGGTTCAATTACCTGCATGTAGTTTTCAAATGGTTTTCAAGCTTTTGCAAATGGGCTCTGATAATTTAAAAAATTTGTGCACTAAGCTCTTTCAAATGTTGCAGTAACAGTTTACATAAAGAATTCTAAAGAAAACCTGCAATATTTTGTATATCAGATCCTCACAAGAAAGTCCAATATCGTAACTTGCTTTTAAAGGAAATTTTTAGGTCATGGGTTGGCCAACACAGAATTTTGTATGGAAACGAAAATTTCTTAAAAAATTAGAGAGCTTCTACGTTAAGACGAAATTATAATCCGCCCATGAAACGTCCTTAAATCCACATAATCTAAAAATTTGCATTTTGATTGTGATTTTGGTACCCCAAGTTTTTTCCAGGAGGATAGAACCATCCATTTCTTTCCTACCTCCCCAAACCAAATGAGATTGATGCTTAATTGTCTAATTTTTTCCAAAACTCCTTTAGGAATCCATTCCAAGGACATCCAATATATAGAGATGGATTCTAGGACCAATTTGACAAGACCCAATCAACCTCCTCTATAGAGCCATCAATTTCACCATCTATTGAGTTTTTTCTCTACCTTGGCTATTAGCCACTACCTGTCACCTTTCTTATATCAATTCGATTTCAAATTAAAGGCTAGGTATTTCAATTAATCATCTTTGCTATTAATTGAAAAGGAAACTATTTGGAATACAAATATTTTTCATTCTCTTAAGAGTCCCCAATATGATATTGTTGACTTTTCAATGTTAAGCTTCATACATGTTGCTTCACAAAAGAAATCTATGATCTCTCCAATATTTTCTACTATCCTTCTATTTCCTTCAAAGAATATTAAAATGTAATGGGTGACATAGTAATAGGTACCAACATTTATACCTTTGATATTTATAGTTCTAGTGGCCTCCTTAGTAGATCTACTAAGACCTTCTACAATAGTGAGGAACAACATGGGGGAGAGAGGATGATCCTATTTGATCCCTATTTCAAACGTAAAAAATGGAGAGGCAACACCATTGATTAGAATTTCAAAATAAATTGAGCAAATGCATCTCTTTACCCAAGTAAAAAATATATGACAAAAACTGACATGAATAAGGATAAGTCTAATGAAAATCCATCTCACCCTATCAAATTCTTTGGAAATATACACTTTCAAGGATAGGGATTTTAGGTGCATAGACTTGATTGAGTGGATACTCTCCTATCCTACCCCCACTACCTCATGAATTTTCCTTCCTTCCAAAATTCTAAACTTCTCTAAAGAGATCTGACGTGAGAGAATTCCTTTCATCCAACTGGCTATTATTTTGGAGATAATTTTGTAAATGCAATTACAGATATAAATCTATATAAAGTTATCAAAGTGAATGGGATTATCTATATTTGATATTGGGGCTAAGAAGGAAGTATTAAAATATACTATTACTTTCCTAGATATTATAAATATCGTAACCACTCATCAAAGGTCCTCTCTAAGGAAACAAAAACAATTCTGAAAGAACTTTATTGGGAGACCATTCAATCCTAGGATTTTCTCCTTTTGGAAGCTCTAGAAAGTTCATGCAAGATCTTATTTACTAACTTCAGTGATTAGTTCTTGATTATATTCAAGGTTATCAAATATTGGAAATAATTTAGCTAGTCTGATGACTGCTACTATGGTTTCTTTGGGTTGTTCTTTAAAAAGAGACCAGAAATAATGGAGCCATCCTCGCTCTCTCTATCTATCTTCCAAATTGAATTATTTTTTTCCTGTCATTTGCATACCTATGGAGAAGTTTAGTATTTTCATCTCCTACCTACAACCAAATAGCTTTTCTCTTAATTCTCCATTCTTTCTCCTTATCAAGTAAGATATGTCTTCTTTTATCTTCTAGGAGTTTAATTTCCTCCTTTTGATTCTCTGTAAGGAAAGAAAAGCCTTCTTTGTTATGGAAATATTCTAGATATTCTTCATATTATCTTACGTTCCTATCATCCTTCTTTTTTTCTCAATAAACCAATTATTTTAAATCTTTTTTTCCCTTTGTAGGCTTTGGAGAAATTGAATGGGGAGTGATTCATCAAGATAATCATCAAAGGGATTCCAAGAATATTTCCATTTATTCAAGAAATCTTCATCCTTTAACCATTCAAGATTTAGTTTGAATGGATTGGGAGGTTTCTCTTGTGATGGGACCACCTCCAAGAGCATGGAACTATGTTCAAAGTCACCTCCTGAGGAAACCCATTGAATTAGTCTTACAAATTCATCTAGAAAATATTCTAATATTAAGAACCCATCCAATCTTTTTTTCCATTTGAGCTTCTATTTTCCTCTTGTTTCTCCAAGTTGGGGTTAATTTAGCAGGATCTATGTCAAGGATCCCTTCTAGTTCCAATTTATTATTAATAATCCTGGGAGGTTATCCACCTAAGCTATTGGTCCCCATACCTTGAAATATCCAAGAGAGAAATTTAGGTCTCCTCCAATGATTACTAGACCTTTTCTAGTGCAATCCCTACTAAAAAATATTTTCCAATATTCCAACCTATCAAAGTAAGGCCCATAAATGTTTATACAAGTAATTTATTTTTCCCATGAACATGGAGAAAGGGGTAGTTTCCAACCCTGATACAAAATCCCAAGAGTTAGTTAGAGTGAATGATATTTTTTTCCATCTTGTGATATTCCCTCCAAGTATTCCTAAACCATTAATAAAGAAAAAATCCAAACCATTTAATATTCTTGTCAAGTCACTAACAACATTCTCGCCATCTATCATAATATCTTGAAAGAAGATGATATATGGGTTGTGAACTTCAATTAGTCTCCTAAGGGCCAATGTTTTTAATAAATTGAACAATCCTCTACGGTTTAGGGTTAGAATAATAATTTGTGAACATCCCTAGCAAAATTTTATTTAAGGGGCCCAATTAAGGACAACTATCTTCCACTTCTAAATTATGAGTTAGCTTGCTTCTGTGCCAAGCAAATGAGGGATATTTTACCTCTATGGGAGGGTTTGGATTCAATTATTTCCAAGGTCCCCAGTCCTCCTACTATTCCTCCCAAACAAATAGGGGCTCCTCTAGATCTATACATGAGATTATATTTAAAAGCCTTAGAGGTTTGAAAGCCATTGTGGGTCTCCTTATTAAATGACAAACCAAGATATTTCTCTGAGGTTTCAGTATCTCGATGTGGTGGCCCTCCCAAAACATCCAGTGGAATAAGGTTGTGGGTGTGACTCCTTTGATTTCTCATAATCTAGGAAGGAAGTCACCAATTTATTCATTGTTCATTTCTTTTAAACCTAGCTCCGAGGACCTAAAGCAAAAAGTATCAATCTTTGGGCTAGCAGAAGAAAGAAGAAATGGTTGCATACCTAATTCAATATTGTATTCATATTGATTCTCTATTGGGATGTCCATTTTTTCCACATTTTCCTTTGAAGGTAAATCCAGTGTAAATCCAGTGGATACTTCTCCTCTATTGAAATTTCAGGGAGAGTCTTTAGAGGAGCTATACTCTAGGGGATCTAAGGGAAAATCTTTCACTCTTGAGGATCCTTTGAACCCAAAGATTTCATTTTTTGTGAAGAGGACATTCATTTTCCAAATGTCCATATAAATGACATTTTCCGCATTTGAAATGGATTCCCTCTTAGTCCAAATATTGATAGTAAATGACCTCTATTCCCATTCCAAACAAACAATGTTATGTTCATTTCCATATTTCCTATGTCTTTGTAAGAATAATCATCTTCAAAGAACATCCCTAAGTCATTACCAATTTCATAGAAAAAATCTTCTAACCATAGGATTATAGGTATACCGAGTAGCCTAACCCAGATCAGATAGGAATCCACATGGGTTGAATTGGCATCGAATTCTAGGTGCCACTTCTTAAGAAAGATTGATTTTGAACCCCATTTCCTGTTGGAAGATTGGTTTTTTTCATTGATGTCAACCCTATTCATTGGTTGTAGTCATTGATGTCAATCCTAACCATTGGCTTTTGGACCCCACAGTTGATCGAAGTAGATAGACATTAAGGAAATTACACATGAAGATACAACACCCATGGATGGATAGTATAAGTCATGTCGCTTCTATTGGTATGTTTCATGTCACGTGGATCCTCATGATTGAGGAGAAATGAATTTTTGAAGATGACAATGTGAATTGAAGTAGAAACTACATGTCGACCCTAATGTTAAAAGGAGGTGACATAAAGGGTATAAATACATATCATTATACATTAATTTTAAAACACACACAAGTTTGTTTATGAACAAGGAGATATAAGTCAAATTTCAGAGGAAATATGAAGTAAAGAAGGACGAATTTCAATGGAGGATGAAGTCTTTTGGTGATGTGTTCTAAGGTATGTTATTTACAGGTCATCTTCCCATTTTCTATATAACTTTGTTTCTAGAATGATTCAGATGGTGAAATTTGGAGGATATTTCGAAGACATATCTAAGTACCTATGGTAAAAAAATTAGCTCTTTATTCATTATAATTTTAGAGATACACTCTGTGGAAGATAGGGTTTTTTACTAGTCCTGAAGCTAGTCATAAACATGTGTTCCAGATAAAATAGTCATAATATATTCATAAATAATCCAAATGAAGTGAGCCCAATTGAATTGGAAATAGTATGGGTTGTAGTTTATTGTGTATGAATTTCAGAACATTATGTTAAATATTGAGCGTGGTGCATTCTGTACAAGTTCGCTCACCTGAATAAACCAGAATTGAATAAGGTCTACCATTTTCTCTATAACTCCTTTTCTGGGAGGATTCAAGGAGTGATACTTGGAGGAGTTTTAGATAATACATTGAGTAATATTATATACAAAATCAGAGTATTCCAAGAAGTGAAGAATTTCAGAAGTTGAAGAAGGCTCAAGAAGCATTATCAGGTTCTATGTGATGGTTGGTTGATGGTGATAATTTAATGTAAAGTTTTATTATCTCTCATATATTATTGGGTGGAAGGAAGGGGAAAGGATGGATAGGTCAACCCTCTCTTGATATTGGAGGATTGTATCTTACTTTTGGAGGTTTATCCCTCCCTTCATATTTGGAATTTGTAGCTTCCCTTGGAAGTCATTACATCCCTTGAACAATAAATATTGATTATTTATCATATATTGTGCATGGTGTATTATTGTGTATTGGTGTAACTCTTCTACTATTGTTCATTGCTCATTGGATATAATTGAATATATAATCTAGTTGAAGTATAATTTGAAAAAGTTTTAAAATTGTACTTGATATTGATTCACCCCCCTCTCGGTATCAACATTTCCATATTTCCTAAATAATTTTTTTAGCATCCACCTTCAACCTAAGGATCCAAACTATCCAACCTTTGACTAGTACCATGTAGCGAGGGAAGTAACCAAGTACCGCAACAAAGTTATCTTGCCTCCAAACTTTTAGGGCTTCCCCATTCATAAGTTTTATTAGGAAGTGGTCCAAAATGGTTGAGTCCTCAATATCCATAACTTCATTCATTTTGATATTATCTCTAAGCATAGGTTTATGACCTCATCCTTTCATTTAACGCACTTTCACCTCTTCCCGACTTTCCCTAAACTCAAACCCTCCTAGTTAGATGCCAAGGTTTCAAAGATCACGATTCAATTCATCAAATCACTTGTGGTAATACCTCCAATAAAACCCTACTCAAGATTTCCACCACTAGAAACCTCCTTACCAAGAGACGAAGATAGTGAGCCTTGAGGAGCCTAGAAGAAAATCTAGTGAATCATACTTTGAAATTATTTATGATTGCAGTAAGATATTTGGTAGTGAGAATGAAGGCTCGTCTATATCCACATGTAGGGAATAAAATCCATAACCTTTCAAATCCTATTCCCCATACCTTCCTAGATCATCATGTACGCTGACTTGAAATATTAACAAATTGTCTTACATCATGGCACATGTTGTTCCTAAGGTCTGCAGATGACTGCTAAAGGGAAAAACTAGGCCACTTATCAGTTTAGAATGATTGCTTCTTTTAACTTTTTGTTGGTTGGTCAGATTGTTATTCTATCAAGACAAAGGTAAGGTTGGGTTGGCAGAACGATATGGATGAGGGCCCTCCTTGGTTGATGGCACACTAATGACATATCAGTGAAATAATAGAAAACTGAGAGAAACAACAAACTACTCAATGAATAATCGGTTGCAAGAAGTTCAATACTTAAAATATCATTTCAATACATAAAACATGTATCAAAACACAATAACTCCCACAGGTTGTAGAAAACAAATCTTCACCAAAGCATTAGTTGTTTGACAGGTTGCATCTCAGTAAAAATAAGTCATACAATAGTTGAAAGGAAATGAAATGTACGTTGCACAAATCAAAAATTGTATTCAAGATAAGAATGAAATCACATGAAGAGTTGAACAAAACAATGTCATCAAGAGTATTTTCACTAGGTAGAGATATTTAATCTGTGCATAAAATGGGTCCAACCAGACTATTGTATTTCTATTCTTTCCTCAAAAAAATATGACCTTTACAATATCCAAAAACTAACTATTTAAAACAGTTGTAAGATCTCGTCCTTAGGGGACTGAGACCTAAATTTAGGGAACTGGTCGTAAATCAAATAATTAACTTCACTAAGAAACTAGACTTAATCATCAAGAGTGGTTCTTATCACACACAGAAGACCACTCTTGCATCTAATCTAGGAAAATGTTGGACTAAATCAAATAAAACTACTATTGTCTCTGCGACAGAACTGATGCATGTGTTGGAGGAACTGAGGGGCTGAAAATAGACCTCAGAGTGACAGAGCAGAGCTCTGTGTTGAACGAAAGCATGTCTATGAGCTGTTGGAGGCCACTAGAGATAACCAACTGCATGAGCAGAGTTTGTTGCAACGTTTCTAGAACTAATTTGCATTGACCTGTGACTGATACTTAACTCTCTATGTGTGCCTGATATTTCAGAAGCCAAGGGCACTCTGTATTGACCCCATTAGATGCCATCTATACCTATGAAATAGCTTCACTGGAATGGTTTTCAGCCCATCAGGCAAGACGTGGAGGTGAGCATCCAATCGGGAGATGGGATGAATGTACGTGAGGGTAGACGACATGTAAAGACAGATGACATAGTGAGAGGAGGTGTGAGTAGGTTGGGAAGTGAGTGGAGAATAGGTGGCAAAAGGAGAGATGAGGCGGTATTGAAAAACAACCCTGGAGGAACTCGGAGGGGGGGTAGGCGGTAAGCGGATTAGAGAGGGGGGGGTCTGAGTTCTCGAGGAGTTTCCACGTTAGGTAGGGCCCATGGTGGGAAAACTACTTACTCGAACCCCCCCCCACCGTTAAAGGTAGAATGGTTCAGGGGGTCTGAGTTGCGGTAAGGACTATTGATCTGGATATTTGGGCCACTGCCGATGGATATTAGCGTGGGGGTTAACAGAGGACAATTGTCGGGTGGTGAGAGGAGCCAGAGTAGTGAGTGGATGAGTGGAGGTGACGTGGAGGTGACGCGCTGATTTGATGTCATTCAAGCACGTGATTGTGGGAGCTGTTGAGGGTGGTTTGGATTCAAACCGCCTTTGGGCCCGCAATCCACCATAAGTTTCCACGTACCCTTCCAAAATACCATGGTTCCAATTGCGGGACCACTTAGGAAAATTAAATCTCGAGCATTTTGCCTCCCCGCAATGAACTATAGCCGTCGATATGATTACGATCCAAGATCTAGGTGAAATTTACCTGTTGCGAGGATCGACGGTTCTCATTGACCTAGGATCAATGGTCTAGATTCACTTCATACTTTCAGGCTTCAGGTGTTTTGAATATGAAACATGAAACATCTCCCGGAGGAAAAAAAATCCGAAGTGAGTGATCTGTCGCCACATTCCATGATGGATGAACGGTCCAGATTCTCTTCGAAAATCTAGGCTTCGGGAGTTTCAAATGTGAAGCGTGAAGATCTCCAAGAGGGAAACTCTCGAAGTGGACAATCTTCTTCCACGTGTCTCTGTTGATGTATGGTCCTAATTTGTTTCAGGTTTTCAGCACTTCGAGCTTCGGGAGTTTCATATTTTTGTGCTTGGAAAACCCACAAAGTGAAAATCGTCGAAGTAAATGATCTATTGCCGCGTGTCATGATCGATGAACGGTCCAGATTTGATTTGGGACTTCTGGATTTAAGATCTTCAACACTTTGGCTATTTGACTCTCCGGGACTTAGGTGCATGTCCTGATAGATGAACGGCCCAGATTCTCTCTGGGTCTCTGGGAGTTCGAGCTTTGGGTCTTCGAGAATTTGTGGATGTGAAGTATGCCAATCTCCCGAAGGAAAATCACCAAAGTGATTAGCCAGTTCTTATCACTAATTAAACTGAGCTTAAGCCATGTTAAATTCTAGCATCCCACCTCAAAACCAGGTCACCTTCTTGGTTTTCTTATCAAAGGTCGATTTTATCTTGCTCCGGTATGCCTCTTTTCTCTGATCAAGTGCCTCTCTTCTCTGTTGAACTTCTATAATCTAGAAGATCCTCTGTTGGATGTGATTGGGCTCCTCAATATCCTCCTGCAAGTAGTACAGGACTGGTATACCGAGCTAAGTAGGAAAAACAACGTCTATGCCATAAACAAGTTGGAATCGTGAGGTTCCTAGAGACATCTTAGTGTTTATTCTGTCATCCCATAAGGGATATTTGAGTTTAGAGTCCCAGGATTTGTTGCTTTCAGCCAACAACCTTTTAATGATCCTATTGAGAGTCTTGTTTGATGATTATGCCAAGCCATTTCCCTGAGGGTAATAGGGTGTGGAATGTGTCAAGGAAATGTTGTGACTGCCTCAGAAATCAATCATGGATTTGGACTTGAATTCTTGGGCATTGTCTATTACAAGCTTACTAGGGCAACCGAATCTAGCAAAAATATTAGTTTCGGGTAAATTCATGATTACCTTGTCAATGGCATTCCTGGTGGGCACAACCTCAATCCATTTGGTGAAGTAGTCGGTGGCAGTGAGGATCCACTTGTGTTGTCCACTAGAGGGTGGATTTATTTCTCCTATGAAGTCTAACCCCCATTGTTGAAATGGACTACTGGCTTCAATAGGTTTCAGGGGTAGTGATAGTAACTTATGTTTCCCTGCAAACATATGACATTTATTGCAGGCTCTAACAGTGGCAAACACATCAGATAAAAGGGTGGGCCAGTAGTATCCTGCCCTCAGGATATTGAGTGTTGTGGCCTTCCAATGTTGGTGCCCTCCACACACTCCTCTGTTCATTTCTGATGTGACTTGTTTAGCTTCATCTCCATCAAGGCATTTTAACAGAATTATAGCAGGATCCCTCCAATACAAGCTTTGGTTTGAAATGTAGAATTTGATGGATTTCAACTTGAGAGGCCTGGCCTTTGTCTTCTTCACATCTGGTGGACATTCAAAATGTTCTAGAAAATTGAAGATTTTTTTATACCAAGGTGAAGAGGGATATGTTTCAAATACCTGTAAGTTGTCTTATCCAAGCTGTATGATGGGTGCATCTAATTGGGTGAATATTTGATGCAACTCTAGCACATTACAGTTTGATTCTAATAGCACTTTGGCCATTCCTTTCCCCTTAATCAGCTTGGTGGGATTTATGCACAAATCATACTCCAACAACTTGACAATCCATTTTCCTCTCTTCCCCTCGTTGTCTGGTTGGACCAGAATCTCTTTGACAGTGCTACTAGGAACAAAGGTTGTTATGATATATTGTAGCACGTAAACCCTAAAGGATTTGAGTGCTTTGACCAGTGCATAAGCCTTCTTCTCTAATATATCATACTTGAGTTCATCATCTCGGAAGGCTCTACTGAAAAAGGATATTGGTTGCTCATGCCCCTCCTCGTTTTTCTGCAGTAGTACAACAACAATTGTTTCCTATGAGGCAAAGGAAAAGAGGAAGAAATATTTGGTATAGTCAGGGTTGGCCAATACAGGTGCTTCGAATAAAGCTTGCTTAATTGTTTGGAAAGATGATTTTTCCTCAAAGGACCTTTTTATCACAACATCTTTCTTCAACATGTTAGTAATAGGATTCATAATTTCAGCAAAATTTGGCACAAAACGTCTGAGGAAGTTTATCTTACCAATAAAAGACTGGACAACCTTTTTGTTTTTGGGGATCTCAATTTGTTGAATGGCACAAACTCTCTTTGGATCAATTTTTATGCCTCCCACTGATATTGTATGGCCCAGGAGATTTCCTTCTGGCATGGCAAAGTGATACTTACTAGGATTGAGAGATATCCCATACCTCCTGCATTTCTTGAAAACCTACTCCAAATGTTGCAAATGTTCCTCATCAAACTTGGAGAAAATGGTAATGTCATCTAGGTATATGACCATAAATTTGTCTTTCTCCCCCACAAAAGCTATGTTCATGGCCCTCTGAAAAGTGGCCCCTGCGTTCATGAGCCCAAAGGGCATCTTGTCATACATGAATGTTCCCCATGGGGTGGTGAATGTTGTCTTTTCTTTGTCTTCCTCACAAATTGTTATCTAGTTATAACCAGAGTATCAATCCAACAAGGAAATTATGTGTGCACCTACCACCCTCTGTAAAATATAATGATCCATGTTGGGGAGGGTGTAATTGTCCTTCAAAGAACACTTGTTGATATTTCTAAAATCAGCACATAAGCGTATATTCCCACTTTTCTTCCTTACAGGCACTGAGTTGGCCACCCAGTTTGAATACCTCAATGGTACAATAATCTTGGCATCCAACATCCTTTTTAGCTCTCTCTCAATTATAGACATTAACATGGGATTAAATTGTCTAACATTTTGTCTGAATGGCTTGGAGACATTTTTTAAAGCGATCTTGTGCTAGATGATGTCAGTATCAAATGTCTTCAAATCTTCATAGGACCATGCAAAAGTATCAGCAAACTTTTTAATGATATTGACATACCTGTCTTTTTGTTCTGCAACTAATTCTTTGGACAACTTGATGATCTTGGGATTCTCAATGGTCCCAATATTGCACTCTGTCGCCTCCTCTTCTTGATTCTTCATGGTAGTTCCTTTGTAAACATCATTGTTATCTAACAATATTTCCAATGGCACTAGTCCGCTCGGAATGTGATTGGTTTTTAGCTCCACAATATCATTACCAGCCACTGTCTTCAGCAGATGAGAGAATTGTTGATCTTCAAATTTCTCATTTTCATCTTCTTGACTTTCTTGATCAATTGATATATTGGAGAATTCATCAATGGTGTGTAGAAATATTTACATCTCTAAATTTTCACTAAAGACTTGTCAGTGCTTTATGTTGTCTGGTATGGCTATTCTATGCTTGATTTCCACCTGATATTTGATATTTGGGCCAATGGGAGGCCTGAACGTACTGGCAGCTAAGGCCAGAGAATCATCCTTCTGATTCTGTTCTCTGGGAATGAAAGAAATGTTAAATGCAAGAAATAAATTATCGATCATATCCCATACCTCATTTCTATACTTCTTGAGCCTCTTCTACTTAGTTTGATAGATATTCCTCACTTGATTGATGACCAACTCAGAATCACCAAAAACTACTAAACAATCAATGGCCATGTCTTTGGCAGCCCTCAATCTGAATACCAAAGCTTCATATTCAGCTATATTGTTAGTAGTCTCAAACTCCAGCTTATAAGAGAGGGTTATTACTTCTTCTGAAGGGGAAATGAGGAGAATGCTTGCACCAGATCCTTATTTTGATGAAGAGCCATTGAAATACATCTTCCACACCTTATTTTTTTTACCATTCATTGGTTGATCTCTACATTGGCTTACTGATATTTCAGGTTCATCATCATCTAAATGAAAAACAGACGAACCAATCCCATCCTCAACAACATAAATGGGGTGATTTCTTAGGTTCTGATGATCACTGACTATGCAGGCTAACCTTACCTCTTTGTATAGCCTCATGTGCTCACCACCAAACATAGGAATGGTGGCATATGTGAGGTCCATTTGCAATGATTCTCCAACCTCCTTAGCCCAATTTATGGATAAGAGCATTCCAAACTTTGGGGGGATGTCGGCCACCGCAATGTCCATCACTACACTCTTCATGGGTAATTGTACTAGAGAAACCACCATATCCTTTATCAATCCCAGTCATTTCACTTTATTAGAATCAAAGGAATACAGGTCTTGGTAAGGATTGGTAATCTCCAAACCTAGTTCTTCCATAACAACTTTGGGCATGACATTGTGAGAGGATCTTGAGTCCATAAGACATTTGTGCAGGATCGTATCATGGAAATTCAAATATATATAGAAAGGAGGAGAAGCATCAAATCCATCCTCAATGTGTGGACCCACAGTAATGGCTCGGTTTTCATCCTGTAGACTAATGACATCGGAAGATACACTAGAAGGAGTTGGTTGCAAAACTTTCATGATGGATTTCTTGAAAGGTTCATTTTTTTAAAATTCTATCAAGGGGGCAAGAATCTTGATTTTGCTCAACTCATGTTCCAGGCTGAAAGAGGTGGGTGGCTTATCATCTTCCTTTGTTTCAAGGGCAAGAGGTTTTGATAGTGGAGATGACTAATTTTTGGATGGCATACCTTTATTTGGATTTGGCTTGGGAGGAGCTTATGCTTGTTTGCTTTGATCAGAGGTAGTGTCTTTGGAAGCTCTATTTCTCATCCTCAAATCATATTTCTTCTTGGGTTGACCTTGAATAACTCCCTCCTCCCCTATCTGGTCATCAAATTGATTTGACAACTGAGCTACCTCATATTCTTGCTATGTTAAATGACTGGTATAACAATTTGTCTCATTGAAAAGCACAGCAGTATCGTCCACAACATCATTGTCCACATCTATCTCCTCAATCTGATTGTTTTGGAAAGGGGGCACCACCCTTTGATCGTCAACATTTCTCCTTTCTCTTTGCATTACTTGAGGAGCATCATTAGGCCTTATGAATTGGTTTTGATTTATATTACCAGCCCCTTGAAAAGTTATGTTTGGATTCCCATTTTAGCTTAGCTATCTCAGAAGTCAGATCCTTCAAATTCTTGGTCATCTGCTCAAGTTTGGGATCAGATGTAGCTGGGTTAGAGGAGGTAGGGGCATCCTCTCTATGTTTTTTCTTCTCTTTATCAGAACTAGTCTTCAATCTATGTGATGCCAAAATATTAGATTCAACCTCAATGGTTGCTTCCTACATGAAAAACAATGTGGTTGAACTTATCTCTCTCGGGAGGAAGGATAATTCTACATCAAATGCATTAGCATAAGTGATATTGGCAGATGCCTCAGCTGGTTTGATTTCATCTGGGATTCTACCATACATTTTATTGAATCTCTTGGTGAAGTCTGAAATAGATTCACCATTCTTTCTCTTTAGAGCCCCAAATTCAGTGATGTAATAGAGATAATCTCTCCTATCTCCCCATTTCTTTATGAAAGATTCATCCAACATCTCAATATCGGCAATGGAGGTTGGGGGAACACTCCTTAACCATTTTCCGACCTCCCCATCCAAACTCTGTACAAACAAGCTCATCCACACATCTGAATAATCAATGTTAAAGTTTTTTGCAAAACAATAAAAGGCTACCAGATGTTCTTCAGTAGTTATTTCACCTTCCTCGTTATATCTTGGTAGATATTTCATGTAATCTATGGTTGGGAGTGCATGTAAAACTACAGGTAGCACTAAGGGTGCATATCTAGCAGTAATTATGACATCCATCCTATTAACGTCCATGGCTTGAACAGTAGGAATCTGCAAATTTATGGGAGATACAGGAGTGGATGCAGGACTGGAAGCTGAAGTGGAATTAGGATTAGGATATGTATGAGCCCCTTTGGAAATATGATTCTCAGGGCTATCAAATTCAAGTTGCTCGTGATGATGGTTTGAAGTATTCTCTTGGTGTGTAGCTTTTCCCTTGAGGGGGGAAGCGTATATATGAGCTGCAGTGGATTTGCTTAGTTTCCTTTCTAGCTCAGGGCCTATTGTATTATTCTCAAGGTTATAATCAGCCTTCTTGGCTTTGTTGTTTTTAGATTTGGATCTGTTGAATCCCTTTCTGGGTGCCAGTATTTCCTCTTTAAATTTTACTCAGTGAAGTCGTCAGGTGAAAGATGGAAGTCTATCTGTGTCTAATATTTGTTCACCATCAAAGGTCATAGTTGATCAATTATTGTTCTCCCATGGAAATATATTTTGTTACTTCGTTCCCCAGCAACGGCACCAGAAGATGTTGGTCCTAAGGTCTGCACCTGACTGCTAAAGGGAAAAGATAGGCCACCTATCAATTTAGAATGATTGCTTCTTTTAACTTTTTATTGGTTGGTCATAGGGTTATTCTATCAAGACAAAGGAAAGGTTGGATTGGTAGAATGATATGGATGAGGGCCCTCCTTGGATGATGGCACACTAATGACAGATCAGTGAAATAATAGAAAACTGAGAGAAACAACAAACTACTCAATGAATAATCTGTTGCAAGAAGTTCAATACTTAAAATATCATTTCAAGACATTAAACGTGTATCAAAACACAATAACTCCCATAGGTTGCAGAAAACAAATCTTCACCAAAGCATTAGTTGTTTGGCAGGTTTCATATCAGTAAAAATAATTCATACAATAGCTTAAAGGAAATGAAATGTACGTTCCACAAATCAAAAATTGTATTCAAGATAAGAATGAAAACACATGAAGAGTTGAACGAAACACTGTCATAAAGAGTATGTTCACCAGGTAGAGAGCTTTAATCTGTGCATAAAACGGGTCCAACCAGTCTGTTGTATTTCTATTATTTCCTCAAAAAAATCTGACCTTTACAATATCCAAAAACTAACTATTTAAAAGAGTTGCAGAGGCTCTCGTCCTTAGGGGACTGAGACCTAAATTTAGGGAACTGCTCGTAAATCAAATAATTAACTTCACTAAGAAACTAGACTTAATCAGTAAGAGTGGTTCTTATCACACACAAAAGACCACTCTTGCATCTAATCTAGGAAAATGATGGACTAAATCAAATAAAACTACTACTGTCTCTGCGACAGAACTGATGCATGTGTTGGAGGAACTGAGGGGCTGAAAATAGGCCTCGTAGTGACAGAGCAGAGCTCTGTGTTGAAAAATGGCATGTCTGCGAGCTGTTGGACGCCACTGGAGATAACCAGTTTCATGAGCAGAGTTTGTTGCAGCATTTATGGAACTAATCTGCGTAGACCTATGACTCAGACTTAACTCTTTGTCTGTGCCTGAGATTTTGGAAGCCAAGTGCAATATGTATTGACCCTGTCAGATGACATCTATACCTGTGAAATAGATTCACTAGAATGGTTGTCAACCCATCGGGCATGAGGGGAGACTTGGAATCGAGCATCCAATCAGGAGACGGGATGAATGGACGCGAGGGTAGATGATGTGTGAAGACAGATGGCATAGTGAGAGGAGGTGTGACTAGGTTGGAAAGTGAGTGGAGAACATGTGGTGAAAGGTGAGAGGAGGCGGTATTGAAAAACAACCCGAGAGGAACTCGGAGAAAGGGGTAGGCGGTAAGAGGATTAGAGAGGGAGGTTCTAAGTTCTCGAGGAGCTGCCACGTTAGGTAGGGCCCATGGTGGGAAAACTACTTACTCAGACCCCCCCCCCCCACCGTTAAAGGTAGAATGATCGGGGGGGTCCGAGTTGCGATAAGGGTCGTTGATCTGGAGAGGTGGGCCACTGTCAATGGAGATCAGCATGGGGGTTAACGGAGGACAAGTGTCAGGTGGTGAGAGGAGAGAGAGTAGTGAGTGGATGAGTGGAGGTGACGTGGAGGTGATGCAAAGATCTGATGTCATTCAAGCATGTGATTGCAAGAGCTATTGAGGGTGGTTTGGATTCAAACCGCCTTTGGGCCCAAAATCCACCACAAGATGCCACGCACCCTTCCAAAATACCATGGTCCCAATTGTGGGACTGCTTAGGAAAATTAACGCTCGAGCAGTTTGCGTCCCCGCAATAAACTATAGTCGTCGATTTGATTACAATACGAGATCTGGGTGACATTTACCTACTGCGAGGATCAATGGTTCAGATTCACTTCGAACTTTCAGGCTTTGGGTGTTTTGAATATGAAACATGAAACATCTCTCGGAGGAAAAAAACTTCGAAGTGAGTGACATGTTGCCACGTGCCATGATAGATGAACGATCCAAATTCTCTTCGGAAATCCAGGCTTCAGGAGTTTCAAATGTGAAGCATGAAGATCTCTCAGAGGAAAACTCCCAAAGTGGATGATCTGCTTCCACATGTCTCTGTTGATGTATGGTCCTGATTTGTTCTTGGTTTTTGGCACTTCAGGCTTCGAGAGTTTCAAATGTTTGTTCTTGGAAAACTCCTGAAGTGAAAATCGTCGAAGTAAATGATCTTTCGCCGCGTGTCATGATCGATGAACAGTCCAGATTTGATTCAGGACTTTGATATTTAAGCTCTTCAACACTTCGGATCTTTGGCTCTCCGGGACTTCGATGCGTTTCCTGATAGATGAACGGCCCGGATTCTCTTTGGGTCTCTGGGATTTCGAGCTTCGGGTCTTCAGGAATTTGTGGATGTGAAGTATACCAATCTCCCGAAGGAAAATCATTGAAGTGATTAGCCAGTTCTTATCACTAATTAACCCGAGCTTAAGCTAACTTAAATACTTTGGGGGTTCGGGACTTCTAATGACTCTTGGTGTTAAACTTCGCGCAATTCTGCACCCCCTCATGGACGAATGTCGTTGATATGGTTTTCTTGGTGGATCTTTACCGTTGAAAATTTCCCTATTCATTTCGGCAATCCTAGCCTGAAAATGACCATTATGAATGGCTGTGTCTGTCCACGTGTGTTTCCTACGTATATAAAAAGGCTTGGTCAACCTGTGGTGAGCTCGATCAATGGAAAATATGATGACAAGTAATTTGAACCAAATCCAACATATATTTCATCCTTTCAAGAAAAACAGAACAGAAACACGCAAAGACTCAAACCAGGAAAAAACGAATAAGAACCAAGTCACTCAGTAACGGGAAGATGACTTAACCAACCAAAAGAGTAAAATATTATGAAGGCATAAAGAAAAAGAAAAGAGAGGCAGGGGATGTAGACCTATGTTAAAACAACGCATAATCCCTTCGAGTTTGAAATCCAACCACTAGATTGTTATCTTTCAAACTTGCCTAAAATTATAGTGGTTTCTTTCTCAAATGAGATTACTCCAATATTGATACTTCTTATCATACTAGATTTCGATCTAATCCCAAGATCCATTGGATCAGACCAAATTTGTTGGATTTCTAGTGGATCTTCAAATAAATCCATAGTTCATCCTCCATACCGCCAATAAAACTCTAGTCCCATGAAAACCCTTAAACCTCCATACCCATGCTTGAAATTGTTCTCTCTAGACCATTTATATCTAGCTACACATAATAGGTTACTGGTTGGAATGAATACTCTATAGATTCAACGCCAGGGAGAAACCCTTGTGAATTTTATTTTAAGGCTACAATAATGTCCATTTTAATTATTTCCATTGATAAATGGACCAAGAAAACCCACAAAAGAGATCACATGGAGAAAACACCTAATAGAGATTTTAAACTTAGGGAAATCCAAAACCCAAAATGGGTACTTCATATGTAGATCATTTTGAGACCGATTATTTCAACATGTGTTCATAGATGAATTTCCATTTTGAATATTCTAATCCTATGAGTTGCAAGAAGAGATCACAAGATCCACATGACTATATTCCATCAATGGATTTAGAATCAAAATGTCATGACAAGACATAGTCACCCTTCTCCACAACATATTGAATAAGTTGTAAATGTCATGACATGCCACAGTCACTCTTCATCCATCATCCATTCAACTACAACCTTAAAATATCTTCTTCTGATATGATAATATCTTGGTAATGTTCTTTCTCATCAACATAGATCCGGTGATTCCATGAATGGCCCAGTGATTGATCATCTTCCCTTGGTGCAACTCCAATTACTTATATCCAATCATATATTTTAGGGTTTGTCTATGTCATAAGGACAAGAAGGGGCACGCCACTTTCCCAATAGAAATCACATTGAAGGAAGAATACATCTTTTATGGTTTCTAAAACTGGAGTATCATTCCTCAAGTCTCTTGCATCTTTTAGGGTTTTTGTTGTAAGAATATTGAAATATTTTACTTTAGTGGACATTGAAATATTTTATTGGCTGACATTTTTTTTTAGTTATTAATATTGTGTTAGGATATTTAGGCACTTAGGAGTTAGTTAAGTTCAACAAGGTATAATATGTCTTTAGGAAAAAGTGTGTTTCTTTAGTATGCATTTATAGTTATGTAAGACAATGGTCATGATATGTTCTAGACATAGAGTGATTTGATGGATCATGGTCTCCTCGATATTAACGACTATATTGATCCATGGCTTATCACCCAGTTAGTCCATGATATCTATTTAAAGAGCATGGAAATCATTTTCTAATTATCAATTTGATCAAATATCTTGTAAAATATTTTTCTTTTGCAATAATATATGCCTCATGTGGCCACATTGGTTGGGGTCATGGATCGTTTCTCTCTTCAAGGGTTTTAACCGCGTAAAAACACTAGTGTTATGATATTTGATATGGTTGTGTGAGTGCTTATTAAATGTGTTCGTTCTATGTGGGAATACCATGTTTTATCAAGCATGGTATCAAATCCCATTTGGAGACCCACTCATGTTGTATATCGAGATCCCAAACCAGTGTAGCCACATGCAACAAAATATTTTCGATTTCTGGTATTTCTTGCATTTTAATGTTGAAAGGACTATTCTATTGCATCTGGAGCACTACTTTTAGTTAGAAATTCCTTTCATTCCACTCAAAAATGTTTCTATTTTCCCAAGATACAACCATTTTTGTTAGATCTATAGGTATAAAGTCGAAATACACCCTTTTTTTTTTTTAAATACAGAGTTAATATTTTAGTTTTCTATTTTTATTCATGGTTTGATACTCGTTCTAGTCTACGTATTCTCTTTTTCATGTGCAATGTGTAATCTTATCAAATCAGACACATAGCGGAAAGTGTTTTGTTTTCTGTGTAATATCTTTTCTCTGCACTTTCTGTGAGCTCAAAAAAATAGAAACAAAGAGAAAACTTGTATTTTCCAAGTAAGTTAATCGAGATATAACCCCATTATTGTTGATATTTAAAAAAAATATATGAAATTTCACTTGTTTTTGTGTGCAATGTTGAAGTTTTTTGCAAGCAAAAACAAGGGTTTTGGGGGTAAGCACAAACTTCAAGGCAAATAGTTAGAAAAAACAGACTTCCCTCCTCCATTAAAATTGTTATGTGTTTTTCACTAGCTCACTTGGTTGACATTTGTTTTATTGAATAAGAGGTCTTGAGTTCAAGTCTCTCTTTTTTAAGTTACATTTTGAAAATTTTCATGCAAACTTGAGTTATCTNACTTCCCTCCTCCATTAAAATTGTTATGTGTTTTTCACTAGCTCACTTGGTTGACATTTGTTTTATTGAATAAGAGGTCTTGAGTTCAAGTCTCTCTTTTTTAAGTTACATTTTGAAAATTTTCATGCAAACTTGAGTTATCTCATAATTTTAGTGTAAAGTGCATTTCACTTAAATTATAAAATTGAATCATTACAAAGTAACTTTAATATTCTTTTTTCCAACTAATTTTTGAATGCAACTTTAGTTTATAAAGTAACTTCATTGTAAAAGTGATTCTCATTTATTTTATAAAAGTGGGTCACTTCTTAAGTAACTTATTTGTAAAAACGTATTTATAGACAAAGTTAGAAGGAGGAGAATTTTCTTTTTACTCAGCCACCCCATTGTGCATTCATCATCACATGGGCCAACTTCTACCTGACACTTGGCACTTTGGCTACAGTTTACATCTTTTTTAAAAACGGCATAACTTTCACATCCAAAGTCCATTTTTAGTGTCATTTTTTTAAGCAACCTATTGTTTCAAGATCTTTCCATCCTGATAGTCAGTTTCATCTTTTGAATCCATATTATCTAAAAGTTTTGATATGTCTTCTTCAAGTGATCTTTTTCTTACCAGTACCAACTACTTCTCATGGAAATATCATTAATAAATTACATCATTGTGTGTGTAGACCGACCACGATAAAGAGTATGGGGGACTAAACTCCACTAGGAAGGGAAAGGAAGGGCTAAGAGCCTAGGAAAGGGGGCTAAGCTAGAGGGCTTGTCTCAAAAGGAATAATATAATATTATTCCTAAAGGCTATGGTGAGGATAATTATTATATCCTAAGTTCTTATGAGAAAGGAAAGGAAATACAAGTGGAGAGAAACGAGCTCCTCGAGAGCCATGTGTCATCAAGGGCGCATGCAAATATATGTGGGGGAAAACAAATTGTTTTCCCATTCTTCTTACTCATCCATTATCCCACTCACTCATCCATTCACGCACTCATCAATTCTCTCCATGGTTTGACCTTTGCATCATTCACGCACCCCTAGAGCCTGCACGCACTCTAGAGCTATACCCGTACTTTCATGTTATCAGTAATAACTTGTAGCCCTCCTGGGATGCACAACGCACCTGTACTAACCTGATCCAATAGTGTACCTTTCTGATGTGAGCAGCACCTGTCCCATACCCATTTTCTATTGTTTCATTCACTTGAGTCTGTACCTGGTTGAATAGAGCGATGGATTGAAGAAGCAGAATGTCAGGCCCGTGGGATTGAAGAGGTAGGTTGTCAAGCATGTGAGCAACTCTCTCCAAGTGAGAGAATTGTTGGGAATCAAATTCCTAAAGGAGCCCAACTGCGGTTACAGTTCTCTGAGACTTCCTATCTGGCCTATTGTTGAAGCTCTGGAAGGGAAGTGGGGCAGTCGAAGGACTATTGAGCAGAGAAGGGGCACACTTCTTGGGGTGAGACAGTCATGTGGGGAATGAGAGGTTGTAGGTTGTTAGCTTGAGTTGGCACCTATAATGAAATCGTTCCTATTGATTGTTTAACCTCATCCTAGATAGGAATCCCTTTACCCAAGTGGATTTTAGTCCCAACTCGGGGGTGACCCACTGCTAAGAGCTTTGAGCAGTGTGATATAAAGCTAGGAGGTTCATGGAAGGTTTGCACGCAGTTGGTGATCTTATCAAAAATATAAGTATCAACTGTGTGGTTAATTACTTGTTGTGTATTTATACATGTGTCTTTACTTATGGGTTTTCCCTGTCTTTGCTTCATATATACATTTTATTGTTGTTTTTTGCATGATTTTGTGTAGTTTCATAATATTTTTGTCTATTAAATTTGTATACTATATATATACAGTGGGAATGAGATTTTTACGTGGCATAGCCCAGCGTCCTAAGGTTGGGGATGCTACAATATGGTATCAGAGCTCCAGTTTTCAACACTGAGCCTAGATGGGTCGAGCGTGATGAAATTGAAGTGAAGTTTCACCGAGTTGTGGAGTTATAGTGTGCCCCTAGGTGTTAGGAGGGCGTTGAGAGAACACTTGGACTCTGTTCAAAATCTCAGGAGGTATAGCAGTTTGAAAAATCACAGCAACCATTGGATTTGGCCAAGATTAGATGTGGGACGTGGGATTTTTTGGGAATAAGACATATCCCTCACAATCGTTGGATCTGAAGAAGGTGCATAATATATAAGCACTGAAATCCTTTGGAATTCACTGCTCCGATAGTTTTTTGTTGTTTATTGGAAAGGAGGAAAAATTCTCGAAGTCGCGAAATCCGGAGAAGATCCTGAGTGTTCATCTTCGAGAACACAAGTCAACAGATTAGAGTGTGTCTGGAAGTTCAACACTCCAGAAAAATTTGGTGATTGATGCATAAAGTAAGGAAAGTACCGAAGTCTCAAACTCTAGAGTGAATCTAGACCGTCCTCTATCAAGGACACATGTCCGCAGATTAGCAAGTTTAGAAATTTGGCGTTTGGGAGTTTTAATGTATGTTGTAGAAGAAACCTCTGAAGTCCAAAGTTTCGAAGCTCCAAAGCCCTAAAGCCGGAGTCAATCTCTGTCATCCGTTGACGGGTGAGAATAAACCGTGGATCTCCTTCCTTCACTAATTTGGAGTTCAGAAATTCAAAGGTTTGGTGGTGATCAGTAGCGAGAAATCTGAAGCCCGGAGTTGCAGAGGAGATCTCAGTCGTCGGCTACAGAAGGATTGAAAGTTGTCAATATAAAATTTGTCATTCGACAATTTAGGAGGCAGCACAATTTGGGGTCTCAGAACTCCAGAAGCTCAAAGTCTTGAACCTCCTATTAACCATTGATCTTGACGAAAAATGAGGACCGTTGATTTGTGAGTCCTTTGGGAATTCACCAATTCGGTGTTCAAGTGTTTTGAATTATGCTAGTGTGAAATCCTATGAAGCCCGGAGTTACTAAGTCCCGAAGCGTCGGAGTAATGTGGCATGATAATGTCACCTAGGGTGACTTAGACCCACTTTATGCATGCCACGTGTCATCCTGATTCTTTCTTTTGACATGCATTTTGTACCAATTGTGAATTGAAACGTGTCGCTTGTCGGTGGGGCCACATGTCACCACCATATTGTTGACACGTAGCACCCCTGGTGTGCAGTACTAAGTGGACCCCGAAAGTTTGGAAGTTCGATATTTGGGAGAAATTGTGTAGGTTGTTGTAATAACCTCTGAAGCCCGAAGCTCTGGAGCGTCAAAGTCCCGAAACTCCAAAGAAGCATCGTTCAACGGGTTCGCCACTTCAACATTCGAAGGAAATGTTGTGTGGTGTAGATAGAACCTCTGAAGGCTGAAGTTCTGAAGTTTTGGAGCCTCGAAGCTCCGAAGAAGCATTTGTTCAGTAGTTCGTTGATTCTTCATTCAAAGGAAGTAAAGTATGTTGAAGGAGAAACCTCTGAAGCCCGAATTTTTGGAGCCTCGAAGCTCTGAAGAAGCATTTGTTCAGTAGTTCGTTGATTCGTCATTCGAAGGAAGTAAAGTATGTTGAAGGAGAAACCTCTGAAGCCCGAAGTTATGGAGCCTCGTAGTCCTGAAGCTCAAAATAAGTGCCTATCAGCTAGTTCTTGGTCATATCCCATGGTCATATGCAATTAGGGGTCGAAATAAAGGGGGATAATGCTCGAAAATGATTTTGATGAAAGAAAAGGGCTTAGAGAAGGAGCCCGCATATTTCTAAATTGTGCAGACTTGCAATTAAGGGAAAGTATAGAAAGTATGTAAGCCTAAAGTGAGGATTAAGCATAAGTCCGAGAACTAAATTTAGCTCCAGAAGAAGATCACATGTACAAGGATCAACCTCACAGAAAAGACAACTTTCAGATATCCATAAATTCCTACTCGTGACTCAGAATTGAGAAAAGGAGCAATCATTGGAAAGGTCTTGAACAGTAGAATATAATTGTTCACCTAGAAAATTGACCTAGGTAGTCAATTTCTCAGGAAATCAGTAGAAATTAGTCTAATGTATTATTGGACCAGAATGGTTCATAATTTCATGGAATTGTTAAATCAATTATTCTAACAAGTTATGTTGGTTGCACATTTTTGCAGAGTTAACAACAACTAGATTAGAACAAGATCAACACAGTGTGCAGAGGGATGGAAGATACATAGGGGTATTATCACCAAGAATATGAGATCATAGGGATGGATTTCCATATGGGTAATAAAGGTACAAACTCAAATTGACATGGAGAAGGAAAGGAAGAAAGCATGAACTCGGTGGAGATCGTTAAAAATTTTCAAAAGGATGTCCAAAGTTATAAGGTTGATAATGAAAGGCTTATGAAATCCAAAGACTAGTAGGAAGACTTCAACATAAATTTAATGCATAGCTTGGAAAGAATATAAAGGAAGATGGATAAGGAGAATGGCTCATGCAAATCAGGAAGTCACAGGTCCCCTGAGGATAAAGGAAGAAAAAGAAGTGTTAACAAACATCATCATCACTCCCCAAGGCAATCCAATAGGAGAGAACCCAGTAGCTCAAGTCCATCTCCTGTCGAGAAGCATAAGAAGAGGTATGGGTTGGATGAGCTACAAGGAGAAATGAAAAAAATCAAACCTCCTACATTTGATGGTGAGCACAAGAAGGATGAAAATGTAGAGACATGGTTGTTGAGCATGAGAAAGCATTTTCAATTGCATAATTATTCTTCTCATGCAAAAGGAAGAATTTCCATATATTGGCTCAAGGGAAAGGCATCCATGTGGTGGGATCATATTGTGAAGGTGCAACACATTAAAGAGAAAAATGTTACTTAGAGGGAATTCAAGAAGTATTTTGAAAAGAAATACTTGACTAAGAGATACTATGACAAGAAAATGAAAGAGTTATTTGAACTCAAGCTTGGAAGTATGACCATAGATGAATATGGAAGAAGGTTTTTAGAATTGTTAAAGTATGTCTCCTTCATCAAGGATGAGACAGTAAATATTCATAGGTATTTGAGTGGGCTGCCATCCTTCATCAGTGACAAGATATAGTATGTTGATCCCAAAAAAATGGAGGAGACCATAAGGCGAGCTAAATTCCTATATGATCAACATAAAGCAAGGCCAAATTTCCAAAAATCATGGGAAGACAAGAAGAAATATAAGATAGAATAGAGGAAGAAGGGGGATAAGCCACCATTCTTCAGAAATAGTCCTCGGTGACAACCAGTTGTCAGAGATCCTAGAACAATTGAGTCAGGTGGGAAAAGGCCAAGGCAGCCACCTATTCAATGTTGGGGTTGTAAGGGAGATCGTATGTATAGATATTGTCCTCACAGAAGTGAAAAGGTGAGAATTGTTCACAATGTACAGCAAGTTGAAATAGTGGAGGACATGGGCAGAAATGTGTCAAGGATCTATGCAACCCTAGACAACAAGCAAGAAGAGTTCCAGTCACATATGATTGAAGTGGAAGGTATGATAAACAACCAAACCATTGTTATTTTAATTGATTCAGAAGATAGTCATAGTTATATAGATCCTAAGACGGTGGAAAGATTTCATTTTCCAAGAAGAAAGCATGGAAAATTTTGGTTGGTGCAGCTGGCTACTGGAGTCAAAAGAAAAGTTAATGAGATGGTTAAGTCATGTCCATGGAGCATGAATGGACTAAGCACCAGGGAAGATTTGAACATCTTGCCTTTAGGTTCCTTTGACTATATAATAGGTATGGATTGGTTGGACCGACACCATGATATATTAGACTATTATAATAAATCATTTACTTGTTGGGATGAGGAAGGGAACCTAAGGACAGTTCAGGGAATTCCCAGGGAAATAATTCTCAGAGAAATTTCAGCATTGTAGTTGAAGAAATGTTACGGAAAAGGATGTCGAATATTTGCAGCTCATATGGAAGAAACACCTAAGGATAGAGTGCCAAATATTGAATATTATGCAGTCCTAAAATAGTTTGAGGATGTATTTAAATAAATACCAGGATTACCCCCTAAAAGTGAGATTGATTTCTCCATCAATTTGATGCTTGGAGTAGCTCCAATATTCAATACCCCTTACAGGATGAGTAAACCAGAATTAAAAGAGTTGCAAATGCAACTTGAAGAGATTCTAAAGAAAGGGTATATACGCCCAAGTGTGTCACCTTGGGGTGGTCCAGTATTATTTGTGAAGAATAAGGATGGAACTTTGAGACTCGGCATGGAATTTAGATAGTTGAACAAGGTAACTGTAAAGAATAAGTATCCTTTTCCAAGGACCGATGACCTCTTTGATCAGTTGAAGAATGAAAAAATATTCTCCAAGATTGATCTCAGGTTAGGTTATCACCAGGTAAGAATTAAAGAAGAAGACATCAGCAAGACTACTTTCAGAATGACGTATGGGAATTATGAGTTCACAATGGTGCCATTTGGGTTATAAAATTCACCCGCTATCTTCATGTGTTTAATGAATGGTATTTTCAAAGAATACTTAGATAAGTTTGTCATTTTATTTTTGGATGACATTCTTATATATTCTAAGTTGGAGGAAGATAATGAGCAACACTTGAGGATGGTACTACAGGTATTAAGGGAGCATCAGTTGTATACCAAATTGAGCAAGTGCTCATTTTATCAAAAACAAATCCATTATCTAAGACATATCATCCCAGAAGAAGGGATAGCAGTGGATCTGGAAAACATTGAGGCCATTAGAGGATGGTCAGCACCTAAAAATGTGACAGAATTCAGATCTTTCATGGGCCTTGCAGACCACTACAGAATATTTATTACAGGATTCTCAAATATTGCACACTCAATCACTTCTTTGCAAAAGAAGGGAGTGAAGTTTCAGTGGACGTTGGAGTGTGAAAAGAGTTTCCAACACTTGAAGCAATTATTAACCAGTGCTCCAATTTTAAGGATTGCAGACCCAAATGAAGACTTCATTATATGCACAGATGCATGTAAAGAAGGACTTGGTGGAGTCCTCAATCAAAAGGGGTATGTTGTACGTTATGAATCAAGGAATTTTAAGGAGCATGAAAGGAATTATGCCACCCATGACTTGGAGTTGGAATCCATAGTGCATGCCTTGAAGAAGTGGAGGCACTACCTCATGGGAAAAATATTCGAGTTGAGGAAAGACCATAATGGTCTGAAATATTTATTTAATTAGCCAACTCTAAATGCCAGGGAGAGTAGGTGGTTGGAATTTCTCAGTGAAAATGACTTTGATATAAAGCATATCAAAGGGAAAGATAACAAGGTGGTTGATGCACTCAGCAGAAGAGTGCACAATTTTCATGCTACACCCATCAGCATGTACCAATCTGATTTAAAGGACAGAATATTAGAAGCTACAAAATCATATTTTCAATACAAGAAATTAGTGGCAAAATTATAGCAAGGTATTTTGCAGCATAAAATTGAAGACTACAAGTTGGGGAATGATGAAATTCTCAAGTACAGAAGCAGAATTTATGTACCCAATTCCCAAGAATTGAAAAACCTGATATTGAGAGAAATGTTGGACACCCAGGGTATCAGAAAAACCTAATATTGAGAGAAATGTACCTTATGTTGGACACCCAGGGTATCAGAAAACTATTGTAGTTTTCAAGAGCCAATATTATTGGCCATGCATGAAGAAAGAAGTTGTTGAGTACATTGTCAAATGTTTGGAGTGTCATAAGGTCAAGCTTGATCATAGACACCTAGCTGGGTTGTTGCATCCATTACCCATTCCTGAGTGGAAATGGGAAGTGGTCACAATGTATTTCATCACCAAACTGCCCAGAACAAGAAAACAACATGATTCTATCATGGTAGTGGTGAACAAGCTTACCAAAGCTACCCATTTCATTCCAGTGAAGCTCACTCACAAGGAAACTAATGTTGTTGATATTTATATGAATTAAATTGATCGATTGCATGGTATACCCAAGACAATTGTGTCTGACAAAGATCCAAAGTTTACATCAAAATTCTGGAAGGTATTATTTAAAGGATTTGGAACAAATCTAAATTTTAGCACAGCTTATCATCCAGAATCTTATGGGGAAACAGAGAGGGTGAATCAAGTGATTGAGAATATGTTGAGGATGTATGTGATGGATAAAACATCAGAATGGGAAGACTACCTACACTTGATTGAGTTTGCTTACAACAATGGGTGCCAAGAATCTCTAAAGATGAGCCCATTTGAGGCACTTTATGGCAGAAGGTGCAACACACTTGTAATTTGGGACAACCCGGTAGATAGAGCAATGGTTGGGCCTGATTTTCTCAGGGAAATGGAAGAGAAGATGTTGAAAATAAAATAGAATTTAAAGGCTTCTCAAGACAGGAATAAAATCTGTGTTGATAAGGGTAGAACTCCCAGGAAATTTAAATTGGGATATCATGTATTCTTGAAATTGAAGGCCAACAGAAGTTCCTTGAAGTTGGGAAATTGTTCAAAGTTGGTAGCTCGCTATTGTGGGCCATTTGAAATCCTAGAGAGGATTGTACATGTAGCTTATATTATTGCATTACCTGCATCAATGTCTATTCATAATGTATTCCATGTATCATTGATCAAAAAGTGTGTACCTAATACTAATCATGTTATTGATTGGAATGTGATTCAGGTGGAGCAAGAAGGCACTTTTCAGGTGCATCCGGTGTGCATACTAGACTAGAAGATCAAGAAGATTTGGAATCGATTCATAGATATAGTAAAGGTCCAATGGACCTGGTACGGTCCTGAGGATGCGACTTGGGAGCATGACTATGTTATGTGGGTAGAATACCCACATCTTTTTGAAATATTTTGAAACTTTTGGTTGTATATGTGTATATATAATGGGAGGGGAATGTAATAACCCAAGACTGAGCCCTAGATTGTAAATCTAAATATGTGTTATAGGCTGGTGAGCCAGGTTTATTATAGGCCAGCAAGCATATGTGATTATTATGATGGAGAGCCTAGATGCTAAAGGATAGTGAGCCTATTTTTGTATATGTAAACACTCATATCATTAATAAATTATATCGTTGCATGTATACCAACCATGATAAAGAGTATGGGGGACTAAACTCCACTAGGAAGGTAAAGGTAAGGCTAAGAGCCTAGAAAAGGGGGATAAGCTAGAGGGATTATCTCAAAAGGAATATTATAATATTATTCATAAAGGCTATGGTGAGGATAATTATTATATCTTAAGTTATTATGAGAAAGGAAAGGAAATACAAGTGGAGATAAACTATCTCATGTAGAGCCATGTGTCATAAATGGCGCATGTAGATATATGTGGGGGGAAATAGTCCATTTTCCCATTATTCAGACTCGGTTATTCTCCCACTCACTCATACATTCACGCACTCGTCAATTCTCTCCATGGTTCGACCTCTGCATCATTCACACACCCCTAGAGCCTGCACACACTCTGGAGATATACTTGTACTTTCTTGTTATCAGTAGTAACCCATATCCCTCCTACGATGCACAACTCACATGTACTGACCTGAGATAGTGTTGTACCTTTCTGTTGTGAGAAGCACATGTTCCATACCCATTTTATGTTGTTTCCTTCACCTGAGCATGTACCTGGTTGACTAGAGTGTTGGATTGAAGAAGTGAGATGTCAGGCCCGTGGGATTGAAGAGGAAGGTTATCAGGCCTATGAGAAACTCTCTCCATGTGAGATAATTGTTGGTAATTGAATTCCTAAAGGAGGCCAACTATAGCTACAGTGATATGTGACTTCCTGTCTAGCCTATTTTTGAAGCCCTAGAAGGGAAGTGGGGCAGCCGAAGGATTGTTGAGTAGAGAAGGGGCACACTTCCTAGGGTGGGACAGGCATGTGGGGAATGAAAGGTTGTAGGTTATTTTCTTGAGTTGGCACCTATAATGACATCCTTCATGTTGACTCCGTAACCTCATCCTAGATAGGAATCCCTTTACGCAGGTGGAGTTTAGACCCAGCTTAGGGGTGACCCACTACTGAGAGCTTTGAGCAGCATGGTCTAAGGCAGGAAGGTTCGTGGAAGGTCTGCACACAGTTGGTGGTCTTCTCAAAAATATAATTATCAATTGTGTGGCTAATTACTTGTTGTGTATTTATACATGTGTCTTTACTTATGGTTTTTTCCCATGTATGCTTCATGTATACATTTTACTGTTGTTTTTCGCATGATTCTGTGTAGTTTCAGAATATTTATGTCGGTTTAAATTTATATACTAGGAATGATTTTTTTACATGGAATATCCCAGTGGCCTAAGGTTGGGGATGCTACAAACACAATGTGATTCGATTCCACCAAATTGAAAATTAGTTAATGACCTTAAGTCCCAATTATTTCCCTTGCATTGAATATTATTTATCTAAGTTCAAAACACTTGGAATTTTACTTCAAGACATTAACATAGATATAAAGGATGACCAATGCATATATGTTATTCTTTCTAAGCTTGGTAGTGCATATTCTATCTTTGTATCTACCTTTTTTTCCACCATAGAATCTCTAGGGGGTGCTTACCAAGCTCCCACTCTTGAGTCTTTTTGTGATTCTATTATTAGAGTGAAAGATAATCTCTAGAAACTTGGAGTGATTAGCACTAAAAGTACATCTAATAAATCCTTAGTGGCCCAGTGGAAAGAGAAAATTAAGCATATAAAGAAGAAACATCCTTGCAACAACAAGAAAAGCAAGGGCCCCAAACCCTCTCAAACATCTTCTACTCCCAACGGTGACAAAGGATCAAAAACAAAAAGTAAGAAGACTGACATGAATTGTAATTTTTGTAGGTGTGATAGTAATCTAGATTCTAAATGTTTTAAAATATGGAGGCCTTAGAAGCAATAATGAAGAAGCACAACATTAATCTTGATTATTGTGCTTCTAATTCTTCTTCTCATGGACACGCACTTTTTTCTTCTAGTTTCTCCTTCAATGAAACATCTATTTCTTATTCTAATGAGTGGCTTATTGATTATGGAGAATCTTATCATATGTCTAAGTATATAGCCATTTTTAATACTCATAATGAATGTAACATAACAAATATTTGTTGGTGATGATAGATCTCTTACTGTTGTAGGGTCTAGAATAGTTTAGGTAGATAATGGTCATTTCAATGGTGTATTGTGTTTTCCAAGTATTTCATGTAACCTTCTATCAATATATTATATCACTTATTTAGGTGAAGGTAAACCAGTAGATTTTTCACCTCACCAAGAAATAATAAAGTATTTAAAATATCCTAAGCATTTCCTAGACATCAAAAATTTTGATGATATTACCAAGTTGTACAAATTTGAGAACTTTGGGTCATCATCTTTTCCATCAATTTTTGTTGCTCATAGCAATGACTTGAGCAAAATTTGGCATGAGAAGTTTGGTAATCTAATCTTTCACTCATTGCAACAATTATGTAATCAAAATATGGTGACTGGTCTTCCTCTCATTTTTTGTAGAGATGGTGTTTGTGCCATTTTTTATCTTGGAAAACACCATTGGGACGGTTTTGAAAAACACACCTCTTGGCATGCTTAAACCTCTTTGCATATTGTTAAAAGTGATCTGTGTGGTCTTATTTATTCTCCTTATTTCTCTCGATGCAAGTACTTATTAACTTTCATTGATGACTTCTCCAGACACACTTGGGTTTACTTCTTAAAACTTAAGAGTGAAATTTTTGGCATGTTTTTTTCCTACAAGGCCCTTGTAGAAAAACAATTTGGACATCAAATAAAAAGGTTGAGAACAGATAACGGCAGTGAATATGTGAACAACAAATTTACAACTTACTACAATGCACATGGCATTCAAATGCAACATACTATTCCATATACACCTGGGAACCTATTCAGGGCCTAACATGAACCTGATTTTGAAGACTGGACAATTAGCCATCCTATGGACTTATTTCCATCTACTAAGACATGTAGGTACCCAACCATGATGCTCTTTAGTTCTCTAGGAGAATAGTATGGATAAAGGATGTATTCAATGCAATCTTACATTCTTTATGCACATTTTGAAGAATCAGGGCACTCCCATGAAGCTCAATGCCATTCTCTAGGTTTACATATCCGTCCTCTTCAATGACGACTAGGAGAATAACCCTACATTTAAAAGAAATTATATCAGTCTCAAAGGAGGACTATTTATTTCTACAGCTTCATTCTCTTCTTACATTCCTTCAACCTAGAGAAGATACAATGATGTTGTATTGATGAGTTGAGTTCATACAAAAAGCACTAAATGCAAACTCAGACTAATTTTTATTGAGCTTGAATATTTTTTTTATAGATTTATATTAGAAAAATAACTCAACATACCAAGGAGACGAAATCTCTCCAAACCCTACAAACTAGGATCTAAGCACAAGACAAGGGATAACTTGAGAAATCATCTCAACTATTCCCATAAAGATCTCAACTATCCCCTAAGACTAGGAAACCAAAAAAAGGATTCGACAATGAATCCATAATCTCCTAATTATAATACTTGGAGATTAAAATACATATCCAAATGGTAGGGACTAAAATCCCTATCAATAATTTCTCAAATGTGTTGTTCGCATACTCCCCCACAATGCAAATACGTATAATTTTAATAGCCTTCCCAAACAGTTTCTCAACTAGGGACTTGAAATCCTAAAAGTGATCAAAGACCTTTGATTTTTTCTTAATAAAGTACACCCATGTATACCTGGAATAATCATCAGTGAAGGTATATGCATATCCATCCCTACTAATAGAAGGATGAGGAAATAGACCAATTAGATCACTGTGAACTAGCTTCAGAACTTTGGTAGCTCTCCATTTTTTCCCTTGTCAATTTTTTCCTCTGGATGCTTGCCAAGTATGCAACCTTGATAGACATTTTTATAAAAATGGACATATGGAAACCCTCTAACCATGCTTTTCTTGTTGATTTGTTGTAAATAGTAGTAATTGATATGGAAAAAATACTCATGCCCCAATTTACTCACCTCATTTGAGTGAGTGAGAATCACAACAGACAAAGACCTAATAACAAATTTAGAGAAAATATACAGTTGAGACTGATGATCAGGTTTACCAACAACAACTATAGCACCATTCATCATCTCACTAATGACCATAGAACCAAGTGTGAAATCATCTCACTTACGTGAACCAGCATGAGTAATGTAGTATATAGAGAGGAGAGTGGTTGACAATGAAGGCACATAAAGAACATTATGAAATGTCCCATCATGTCCCATTATGAAAGGTATGCCTTCAATGATGTGAAAGATACTAAAAAATAGAGACTTCAATAGCATAAAGAAAGAGTGCTTTCAACATCACAAATATATTGTGTAATAGTGACTTATTTAGCATAATAGAAGTGGGTTCCCACACCAAGAAATTGTCTCCTAATCATGCATACAATTTTTTACCGCACCATGAAGAATTTCCTTAGATAAGTAGGTGATATATTCATCGATATCCACATAGTGTGCACTAATAAATTGAGCCACAACAAACCCCCTAAGGAACTAGATGTGTTGCCTACAACAAGACTTCTCCTTAAAATGTCTTAGTCTTTGATATCATGTGAGATTTGGTTGAATAACCAAAATGCAGAAATGTTATTTCCTTTGGTTGCATATTAGAGATGCAATGGCTATAAAACCACCCAAGATCAAGAGTCTAAAGAAAACAACATAGATCGAAATAAAACTAGACTATTGCAAAAGAGTATTTCTATGCTCATTAATTGATGTATCTACAAAAAAATATTGGTCTAAGTAGTACAATTGAAAGTGTTTGCTAGAGAGGTTCTATAAACAAAGGAATGCCATGAATCTCTCATTAAAGAAAGGAAGAAAAAAATATATAATTAAGATTAATTTCTTGTGTGTATGAAAGCACTAAAGAAAACAATCCATGCAAGGTAAAAATAACACTAAAGCAAGTGCGTTGAAGTAAGCAAGTACATGTGCATATGCACCAACACTTATAGATAGTTGTGTAGCTAACACAATTTGATAGGTACATGATTCAAATACAACTAAATGTGTTTGTCTACCCTATATCTGACTTTCAAGTTGCAATATTGGGTGATAAAACTATTTCATGTGATGGGAAATAGCATAAGGTAGAATTGACTACCAATTAAGTTCACCAATATTGCCATGGTAATCAGGGGAGTAAACATTGCCTTAGGATCCCAAGGTCTTTCCACAATAGCTACAGTGGAATTAAACCTATAAAAACAATTCTTAAGATTTACGATAATGTAAACAAATACAAATTTTTATGGTATAAAAATCCCACCAACCCAAATAGTATCATCTAACAAAATGAAGAAAATGATTAAGAAGGGATCGCAAGACTATGTTTTACATTGTTTCTCAATGGAAGGGGTAATGGAAGGGGTAATTGATGAAATAAATAATCCATAGGATTATATACAATACTTGGGAAATATAATAACATTTTTAAAGACTTACCTTGAGGCCTCTCTCTGTAACGATATATATATCATATCATAGAATTAATGCCTAGATCAATTATAAATTATAGTTAGGATAAAAGATTACAAGTAGTTGCATAGTCACAAAATATAAAGTAAATGTTAGGTTCAAGATTTTTTTTTTTTTTTTTTTTTCTACAGCATAATAACTCGAAGGAAGAGTTTATATTTAGCACCAATCATACTCATAAGGAAAAATGATGATTCCTATAAACTCTGTATTGACTATCAAACACTAAATAAAATTATAATTAAAGATAAATTTCTCATTCCATTTGTGGATGAACTCTTTGATGAGCTTCATTCTACTAAATATTTCTCCAAGCTTAATCTGAAACTAGATTATTACCAAATAAAACTATGAGCAAAGGGCATTCCCAAGATAGCTTTATGTACTCATGAGGACTCGATGAAGAAATTTTATTAGGGAGGAAATGTTGATGAAAATCCATTTACATGTAAGAGAGTAGTAACATCATTTCTTCCAAAACACTAAACAAATATTATTATTTCCATGATTTGGATTACCTCATTAACATTTTATGGATTTTCCCTTTAATAAAGAGAATATAATATTTCCATGATTTGGATTATCTCAATCACATTTTATGAATTTTCCTTTAATAAAGAGAATTTGATTTATTTTTAATAAAAAGAATATAATATTTCCATAATTTAAATTATCTCAATGACATTTTATGAATTTTCCCTTTAATAAAGAGAATTTGATGATTTATTTTAACGTTGAAAATAGAATAATTACATTCAAACCAAATAATCCAAGTAACCAACCTTGGAATCCATGGTGTCGCCCCCTTAGTTGTGAACTAAAATTACGTTTTGTTCATTATGATCCATGTAACCAACTTTGGAATCCATGGTCTCACCCTAGTTATGAACTAGGGTTACTTTGGAATCCATTATGATGGAGGGTTGGTACATCCTACTAGTGCAGAATTGCCATCATCAACCAAATGGTAACCCGGTGCGGTATGTATTGGGCATAAGGGTAATCTAATTAAAATATTATCAATGCTTTCAAAATAATTTTGACACATTCAAGCATTTGGAGGTCTATAATATCACATTCACATTGACATATATTCTCTCATGTAAGATTACATATATTATCTCATGTAAAATTGCATTTTGCATGTTAAATGTTAAAGAAATATGTTATTTTGGAAAAAAAAAAAAAAATAGTTGGATTCCAAACAATCTTGGATGAGACATGACATTCCCAGTTTGAATTTTTTTCATTAATTACATATATGTCTTCCTTTTAAAAAAAAACTACCCAAAGACTATCATCTTACATTTGTTGAGACCATGAATAGCTATACAAGATATATACTTTTCTTATCATGTCATAATTCATATATGTCTACCCTTTAAAATAAAACTACCCAAAGACTATCATCTTACATTTGTTGAGACCATGAATAGTTATACAAGATATATAGTTTTCTTATCATGTCATAATTGGATTCCTATACTTTTGTTATCATGTCATAATTGGGATCCAATCTCTTTAGGAAACTTTCCTAAATTGGTTAGGAGTTTGGAATTTCTCATCTTCAAAAACACAATATAAATACTAATAAAAATATAATATAAATATTAATGATTCTCTTTTTTTTCCACAGAAAAATTTTCTTTATATTCAATAAAAATATAAAAATGTACATAACACATCTTTTATGTCAAATGAAAGGTAATCATTGGCTGCAATGTGAAAATATCAAAAAATTAACAGTATCTTACTGCCTAATATCAAATTCCACAAAAAATTTCCAGCTATGTCATTGGAGCCCCTAAATTACAAAAAAGCACTATAAAACTACACTGCCATTAGACAATGGGGTGAAAGCGCTCTAGGCTTAATATAAACTTAAGTGTATAGTTGGGCCCTCATGTCCCTCTTCACATAAGTAGTAAGCTATGGATCCTAGATGCTTCATAAGCATTTGCTTTGAAAGGAAATCTACCTCTTGATTGTCTCCCTTGTAAACATGGCCAAAAGAGATGTCCCTGAATTGTTTAATGAGGTCTGCAATTCTTTCTTTCCAGCTCTCCAAGGTGACCACATGTAGCGATCCTTTTTCTTTTATCCAATCAATGACGATTCTAGAATATCCACGTAGATCTCATAAATAAAGAGTCGAGAGGCTAAAGTTAATAACGCCCATGCCCCCACAAGTTCATCTCTAGTGCTAGATCTAGCTCCATAGTTTATCATCCACTTGTAAAAGGTATGTTCCCTAATCTTAATTACTCCACCCACTCCACTGTATATACCACTCTGTTGTGAAGCTCCATCAAACCATCCTGTGATATTTTGTCCAAACAACACGTCTGTTATCACTGAAATTTCGTCTGCAAATGATTACAAGAATCTAGCATCTTCAAACAAATATGAGTTCACCCATGGACCAAAATTACCAAAAAAGCAACCAGTTATAAAATTAAGATGTGCTATGACTACACAGGGTGTGCACACACATGCGCCATCAAGACACGTACGCACGATGCGCGACTGTGGACACTAAAAGTCACACACACCTGAGAACAACGCATTTATGATGTTGGTCGGCCTCCCACCCACTTCTGATTCAGCTTCCAAGCCAATTTGACATCCAAATATCGGCTGGATCCGGCTGGGTGGCTGGTCAAAGACCTAAAGGTGCCATAAAAATCCCCTTTTCACACTAAAAGTTGGTTGCACAATACCTCAAAGTGGTGTTATAAAACAAAGCCATGGGTGCACTACATTTTCAAGGAATTCATTTGTAAGGTTATGTTGTTGCTATTCTCTTGGGGAATCCTCTTTTCTCATCAAGAGCATACTAGCACCATTCCATTTGGGCAATCCACATCACCTTTTGAATGGGTTAGCTTGGGATTCTTTCACCATTTCTTTCAAGTTTTCAAGTTGTAAGATGAGCTCAATCTTGGGGGTCCAAGAGCCCTCCCTTGGAAGAAGAAGGGACCCAAAGTCCCCTTTCTTTTCGGTGTTTTCTTTTCACTAATACAATCCCTTCCATTGGTGACATGAGTCTTGTTTGTTTCTTGTTCTTATGTCCTTATGCACAATAGTTTAGTTGTTCTTTCATTTCCTAGTTTGACTCTTAGCTTAGTCTTTTATGTTTATTTTTCTAACCCTTTCCTTTACAGTTGTCTTGCTTAGCTAACCCAACTAAGCTTGTAAGCACCTCTGTTTTGCTCATTTAGGTGACAAAAGAGGCGCAACAAATTGGTGACTCCACTGGGGAGAGGTATCAATTTCCTACCCCATTTGGGTTATTTTATCTCTTATTTTTGTTTATTTAACCCGCGGGTGCCATAACTGGCCCAAGCTGACCTACAAAACATCAAATTCAAAGCTGAGTTGAGGTCATTTTCATTCGAAATTTTATTCATGACCGTGTGACAGTTGTGCACGGGTTTATTGGCCCACAGTCGCGTATCGTGCGCACATGCGCCAAAATCACTGTATTACTCAGCGCCTTCTGCGCACCTGCGCTCAAAAGTCTTTTTTAGTTCGCGCATTGATGCTCAGTGCGCTTCTGTATACTCTGAGACCCACGCACCTGTGCAGAAAAATACACATTGTAAGCCTTTTTGTAATTTGTGGAAGGCCCCTAGCCTTCTTAAAGATGATTCCATGCATGTTATAATTTGCACCATACTTAGTTCCCTCTCCATATAAAGGGATTAGTCAAAACACATAAGCACTTAGGGTGTTTAAAATCATTATTTCCTCTTTTGCTTTCATTTTGCCACATGGATGGCCCGCTTTGACTAAGAGTATAAGTTGGAATCATTTGTAATCACATATAAAACTTGCATTGGGACCAGAAATTGGATATCAATCGTTGAGTATGCTCTTCTCTCGCGCTTCAAAGCGATCTTGAGAATCAGAAAGAGGTTGTAGGACAATTTCATCTCCCTTAAAAAGAGAAAATCTTTAGGAGAGGACAACACCCCCCACGGGACTCCTCTTAGTTTATTTTTCAAACACACCTTAAACTTGTAACAGGCCCACACATGCCCACATGCTACAAAGATAGGATAGTGTTGAAATTTACTTTCTTAGATTAAATCACTAGGGAAGTTTAAAGGTTTTGAAACGGGCCCATAGATGCCCACATGATCACAATCTAGGATAGTTTCAAAGATTTCTTAGATTAAATCACAATAGGGAGTTAAATGAATAGTAAGGACCCACATGTCCACATGCTAGTTTCCTAGGGACTTTAGAATTCCGCAAGGTTGTACCAATGACACATAGTAACTTAGGTAATCAACACTTGTAAGGACCAAGTGAAGTCCACATGCAGCAAGGTGACACCTAAATTATTAAAAATTGACACACTTTCTGATCCAGGGGGTCATTTTTCATTGAGAATTTGACCGATCCAAAATTGGAAATAAATGGTACAATGGCGTAGAGCTTGTCGACACGAATCCAATGGCACAAAAATCACTTCAAACGGACTTCGTATGAATAAGTTATGGCCATCTGAAGTTCAAAACCAACAGCTAAAAAGTCAAAGTCAAAGTACAGGGGTGTTGACGTGGCAGATTGACAGAGTGACACGTGGTAGTACAGACTGTACGGATGGGTAACATGGTAGTTGGTCAGAGTGACACCTGGCAGTATGACCTGTACGGCAGATGATGTGGACCAGTACGACTGATGAGGTGGACCAATGGGAAGTTGCCACATGGAAGTTCCCAATTGGCCAAGTTTGGAAAAATTTTATGGAATAGGCTCGGTGAGGTTCGACCCCTCGACCTATTTTCCATTAACCAAGCGTTTTACCACTAGGCCACGAGTTCCATTCATTAAATTGTATGTGCGGGCTTTTATTTATTACATAAGGTAGGATATTTGGCTAAAAAAAAAATAGTTGACCGCTAGTTTAGCGGTCGTCTTGGGTAATGTGCCAATGGTTATCCATTTTAGCGGAGGGTGCTATACAGCTGGCGGATATAATGTTATAACAATATCATATGATACGATATATAACCAACTATCAAAATAGTTATGTGATATGCTAAAACGGGTGCGCGGGGGAGTCGAACCCGTGACCTATCCTTCCACTAATGCCTTATCACCATGATACTAGCCATCAAATCTGGAGGTCGGGCTTTGTTTAGAACTCAGAAACTCATCTTTTTGTTATCAGAATCTCGTAGAGATAGAACTAAAATGCGCCAAAGTCAGGTTTGAACCTGCGACCTGCAACTATATAACCAAAAGTTTTAGCCATTGCGCCACAGAGCGCTTTGTTGTAAAATGTTCAAATGTTGTTTATGTTAAAGTCGATTGTTTCTCTGTAATTATTTGGCTTTCTTTGCCTTTTTGAAGGCCAATTTGTAATTTTCAAGAGAGGAGGTCTTGAGGGATTTTGACTAGCATTTTGTTCTGCATCTGCTGAAGTTGATTTGCAGATATTCCAGTGCCATTTGTACCATTTTGAAGAGATTAATGGATCGGTACCCATTGGAGAGGGACTCGGAGATGTAGCTCAGTGAAGGGGGTGAACTCCGTTATCAAACTCTTTTGTTATTGTCTCTCATTTTCTGTTTCATGTTCTCTTTCTATTGCTTTCAGTCTGCAGATTTCAGCATTTAATAAACACATTAATGCTTTTAAATAATCAAATTGCAAACTAATGATAAGCATTCATAGTTTTTACATGCACATATATTGAGATCCGACGAATCACTTTCACTTGTTCACACACAAAGTCACTTTTCACTCACATAGTCTTCATCTCGAAACGTGGAGGTTGAAGTAAGTTTCCTCCAAATGGATTCTGAAACACCCCACCCCTTTTCTTGACGAAACTATCCACTCCCACTTAATTTCAATGCGGTTGGTTCACACCCCCAATCTCTCAATAAACCACATCTAAAAAAACATTCTAAAAAATCACTAACTTTTCCTCCACAGGAGGTGCCAAAAGAAATATTTTAGTCTAGGTAGGATTTCGGGGATAGGCATCCAAATAACTCCCCGCTATCTAGTTCTCACATTTTCAAAACAATAGAAGTTGTCAAAATAGGGAACTTTAAAATCCTCCAAGTCAAGTGTTCCTAACACCATAAGGCAGAGAGATATCTGTGAAGGGTTGAAGGCTGAGGTTTAGTTGTTCTGTGCATCCCCCCTTGAGGCACCCACCTCTTGGACGGGATCCAGCCCGTGACCCATTTCTTAGGCCGAAAATCTAAATGACGCACTTTGACCGAGGTACCTAGTGACCAAATTTTAGGACATCTACCTAGGTGGAAATTGTGGGCTGCAATTGCACCTTGATCAGATTTTGTGTGGCTATTGGAAAATATCACCAGCTCTTTCGGGATATGCACCCTCTACCCCTCATTATAACTGACTACTTCATCCTTCACTAGTCCCTCTTCCGATGGCTTCAGACCCCACTGTTGAGTACTATTGGAAGGTCCAATGCTATTTGAGAGGAAGGACGTTACGTCTTTTAAGACACGAGCATTTGTTTTCTTTTTTCCCCCGCATGGACAAAATCCACCTATCCACATATATGCTTCTTTATCAAAACACTTTATGTATGATGCACTTCTGATTACATTTTATTTGAATATATATCGTGTAAAGTTCAAAAATTGCAGCAAAGGCTCTTGTTCATTTATTTCTTTCATCACCATCACCATTCGCACACATTCACTCAACTAGTCGGACATCATAGGGGACCCACAGAACCCCCGTTGTTCCATACGCTTGCTAAATCTCCCTCCTATTCTAGGGGGAGTTCCTAGTCTTGCCAACTCACCAACCCCACCTTCTCACACCCCTGTGAGTGCCACTGTCTTAGGATCTTCTTTTCTTGGTTCCACCTTACTTGGGTCCAATTACCAAGGTCCATCGCCCACTCACTCTCCTTCACATGGAAGCGGGGGGTCAAATTCCTCTCAAGGGGGAAGTACAAACCCACCTAGTCCCCCTCAAGGGTCAGGTTCACAAAACACTCAGACCATGGCTGGAACTAATCCTCCACCACCACTCCAGATGACATATTTTGCCTCTCTCAACATACCAGATCTAAACAAATTCACAAATGATCTTATATTGCATGACCCCACATGGCCTGCAATGCCTACCAAACTACCTTCAGATATCCCTAAGTTTGAAGGAAATGTAGGCGATGACACTGCCAACCATGTCATGACTTTTCACTTATGGTGATCTTCCAACAGCATCATGGATGATTCCATCTGACTATGATTATTTCAATGCACACTCACTAGCCCATCACCCAAGTGGTATGTAGACGAAAAATCAGGGTCCCATGCGACTTTCGAATACCTAGCCAAAGCATTTTTTACCTTCTTCCAGTTACCAATCCATCATGACAATGGTCTTGAACTACTCTCTTATTTTAAACAAACCTCAGCCACACATATCGCTAATCACATTCATGAGTGGCGTCGATGGCATAGTTTGTGCAAAGTAGAAACCACCAAACAATAATGTCTCGATTGGTTTCTCAGATAACTTGTCTCTCTCCTGAGTAAAGATGTGGCTTCCACCTTCCCTCAATCAAAAGAAGAATCCATCAGTAAGGCTCAACAATACGACCTCATCTATTCACAATCAGGATACTTGTATACAGTACTCCCTGATCTCCCAAGACCCATGTCATTTGGCCAAGATAAGCATGGGATGTCTCACTCAGCAGACGGATTGATTGGTACCACCACACACCACAATCCGCAACCCCCACAACCACCAATATATGGCACACCTCAATATCCACCAGCATATGGAGGAATCCCTTATTATCCTCCACCCCCTTATCAACAACCATACCCTGTTACTCCTCCTCCATCCATCAGTGGGCCACCACCGACACCCACAATACACCCACCTATCCAAACAAGTTCTGGTACTCCCTCTACCTCAGCTTATACTCTAAGTACTAGCGAAAGCGCCACGCCTTCCTATGTACCTTATGAATCATTACCACAACACAATCTGTACTTTCTGTTTCTTGGCCCTCCACAGCTCATGGCTCCACCACCAAGACACCGTCACACTGGGGTTAATTTTGTTCAACCCTCTCCCATTCAGCAATATCAAAATTTTGAACAGTTGAATATGAAAAATCCAACCCATCAGTCGAATAATGCCAAAAAGAGAGGAAATAATCGGAAAAATAACAACCCAGGTCAAAGTGGAAATCACCCCCAACAGAACCAACCTACTGGGGGAAACCAGAATCAAGGGACTCAAAACCCCCATGGGGGAAACAACAATATACGCCAAGGGAAAAATAACAATAACCTTCGAACGAACTTCCCCTGTACCCTTTGCGGTGAGTTCAGTCATTATACTCAGCATTTCCCCCAAATCGCTAATTTTAAACAGATGAAAGACTCAGTGAATGGACCACATCCTCCAACACTTCCTGCCCTTCAGCAGGCCCCACAAAAATATGTGCAACAACCACCCACAGTCGTGCTGCAGAACCCCATTACACACCAAGGAGTGATGAACACCCAACAAGACATGCAGCCTAACCCCCCACAGTTGGGACAATATCTCAATCCAAGCAATCTTGTAGATCGTACTATCCTCCTCAATAGTGAGGAAGAAGTCCTTCTACAAACACGTAGTCGTCAATACCATGCACCCTCTGAGTCTCTTCCCATTCCCCCAGAAAAAATCCCACCACCAACAAGATCCCCTTTGATGATCCCTCTCCCTAACATGGAAACACCTCTTTGCATCCCTCACATCCCATGGCGCAGGAATGTCCACAACCCTCAAGCTAGGGCGGCTCATAAGTACAGTTTGGTTGATGACTTGGCACAATCCCCGGCTTCCATGCCAGTCTTAGAAGTACTTCAAACTTGTCCCACTCAGTTGAAGTCATTACTTTCCACCTTGGGGGTAGTAGACCCTTCAGATACGCAACTCATCACATTTGATCTCGACAGCGAAGAACCTCGCCTCCCCGCTCTCATCACTTTTCAAATTCCCGTTAAAATTTAGAACATTACAGTTCATTGGTGCATCATTGATGAAGGTGTGTCCACATGCATCATGTCTAAGTCTGTATGGAAGAAACTTGGTTCCCCCGAACTCATACCATCTGCCATTACCTTAAGAGCTTATGACAGACGACCATCTTCTCCCGAAGGTCTCTTCCAAAATGTCCCTTTAGAACTCGGGGGCAAGACCATTCTCATTGACATTGAAGTTATCGATGCCCCACTCAATTACAATATCTTTTTCGGTCATAGCTACATGTATGCTATGAAGGCAGTTGCCTCTTCTGTCTTTCGAACCATGATGTTCCCCCATAATGGGAAGATCATTACCATTTGTTAGAAAAACAGGACCGTGGAGCAATAAAATAAAACAAATGCGGAAACAAAACACAGAAGATACACAATACAATAGAGACATAGATTTACGTGGTTCACCCAGTGTGGGCTACGTCCACCAGAGAAATTGTCAGGTCCTTCCTTTATTATTATCTAGCATATGAAGGGATACAACCTACAACAAGCCTATTGTAACTTCCTCTTCTTTCTCTCACAGTCTCCTATCTCAAAATACAATATTCGCCATCAACCATAGCCGCAATACATTTCCCTCATAAAAGAGGGTTGCCTTCTAGGCAAAAAAACCCTAACATAATCTCTATCGTTAGATATACGACCTTATAATGAACGGTCCATATTTACAATGAAATTACAATATACATTTACAAGGCAATTTTTCCTTCGGGGGCTTCGCCCTCGAACCCCCGCTGGGGGCTCGCTTGCCCCCAGCTGGGGGGATAGCCCCCCCGGACCCCGCAGAGGGGGTACCCCCCCTCTGCACTCCCCCACGTGGAAGAGTGTACATACTTCTGGGGTGTAAATACTTCATGGGGTATAAACATGGTTGAAAGTAAAAGACCTATGAATCAGGAAGATAATCAGGCTCCACAACCAACAATCTCCCACTTGGAGACTAATCTCAACAACTCCACCGATGTTGTATATGTTGGACTCTGAACCTTCTTGGACCTGGCAAATTTCTCATCTTCATCTTCATTCTTGAAGACCAACTGAAACTGAGTAGGAACTCAGTTTCTCCCTGGTTACTCCCTTTGTTAACATGTCTGCAGGATTCTGGCTAGTGTGTATCTTTTCCAACTTCAAATGTCCATCTTCCAAGGCGGATCGTATGAAGTGGTACCTCAACTATATATGCTTAGTCTTCGAATGGAAGGCTGAGTTCTTTGCAATATGAGTGGCACTCTCACTATCACAGTACAACCTGCTATTCTCTTGCTTCTTTCCCAATTCCTCCATAAACCTTTATAACCAAATCATCTCTTTACTAGCCTCTATAGCAGCAACATACTCTGCCTCTGTTGTTGAAAGTGCAACAACCTTTTGCAGTTTTGAAATCCAACTTACTATTGTTCCACCTATAGTAAACACATACCCTGTGGTACTCCTCATGTTATCTTTATCACCTGCCATATCTGAATCAACATATCCTTGTAGAATAGTTTATGAACCTCCAAAACATAATGCATGATTAGCAGTACCTCTCAAGTATCTGAGAATCCACTTTACTGCCTCCCAATTTTCTTTACCTGGATTGTTCATATATCTACTCACAACTCCCACTGCATGTGCAATATCTGGTCTTGGGCAAACCATTGCATACATCAAGCTACCAACTACTGATGAATATGGGACCCTAGACATGTATTCTATCTCCTCTTGTGTCTTGGGACACATTTCCTTAGTTAATTTGAAATGGTTGGCCAAAGGTGTACTAACTAGTTTTTCATTCTGCATTCTAAACCTCTCCAACACCTTCTCTGTGTACTCACCCTAAGACAATGTCATTTTGCGATTTTTCCTGTCTCTTGTTATTCTCATACCAAGGATTTTCTTTGCAGCACCCAAATCCTTCATTGCAAATGAATTGGCTAATTTCTTCTTGAGCACATTTATATCCTACATATTAGATCCTGCAACAATCATGTCATCTACATATAATAGCAAGATAATAAAGCTTCCATTTTCTAGCTTTTTAAAATAAACACAGTGATCAGAATGACATCTACTATAACCCTGTTCTGTCATAAACCTGTCAAACTTCAGATACCACTGCCTTGGAGCTTGCTTTAGGCCATATAAGCTCTTCTTCAACCTGCATACCAAATTCTCCTTCCCTTTGACCTCATACCCCTGTGGTTGTTGCATATTGACGACTATCGGCCTTCGTCGGCACAGTCGCTCTCGCCAGGACCTTCTTTCACACGGCCCGAAGAGTTGTAACACCCTTCAAATCCCGTATTGGGACTTCTCGTCACCCACGGGACTCTCTGTTGATCTCCCGGTAGTTGCTTCGAGAAATCGGGTTTCGTGGTATCGCAAACCCTATGCGCACTCCTCACGCAACTCCAAACTCCGAACCCCGAATGCCGATGGTCAACGGTCAACGAATCGGGATATCGCCACTCACAATGTCAACAGCATGCCTTTCCAAACCTCGAGCCCCGAGGTGCCGATTCTCGATCAAATGCCACCTGGACTCTCCTATCTTTCGGGGCCCCACTCTGCCACGTCACCTTCGGGATTTTGTGGATCGCGAATCCTCGACACAAAGTTTCCTTGCTGTTGGAAACCCCGAACGTCGAAACCCCGATTCTCTGGATTCATGCCACCTGTCCCTCCAACAATCGACGGCTCCCACGGAATCGGGAAATCGCTATTCGCGATTTCGGCGTGCATGCAACTCTTGCACTCGCCAGCCCCAATATGCCGATATGCGATGGAAAATGGGTTCCACTTGCGCTTGAAGGTTAGATTCCTCGCTACTTCTCCCAGATCCAACGGTCTGTGGAACTTCGCGATTCTCTCCAGAAATATCAAGTCGTCGATTCTCTTCCTCCTGAAGACTCCTCCTGTTCCGAAGCTTCTCCCGTTCAGGGATTCTCCTGGGTCTGTTCCACAATACTTGTAAGGAAATCTCCCTCCTAAGCTTTCACCAACTTTCCACTCGGAACCACTCTGAATTCAATTCTTCCATAAAATCACATACGCAGCATATGAAAGAAATACATAACAAGAAGCAAATATGCAAAGGCATAATGCCAACAGCACACAGAAAATAAACATGTCCATGGAATTTAACCATGGCTCTCATGTTCTTCTCTTCCCAGGCTTGCCTCTGAGACTTCAACTCAACCTGCACTTCACCTGCACGGTTCGAATAACTCAGCACGACTTCTGAGCAAACAAAGATGAGGGTTTAACTGTCCAGCCTCCTCAACGCGCTCTATGCGGAGGTATTCCACTGCACTCTATGCATAAATCTCCTAGCTTAAACAGAGAAATGATTGAAACTCATTCTCGCATTCCCTCAGATTTCGAACCTGCCATGCAATCACATATGCAGCATATAGACAATAGGAAAAACAAGAAGCAAATATGCAACAACATAATATCAACAACACACAGAGAATAATCACAGCCATGAAATTGAATCAAAGCTTTACTATTAATTCAATATCTGTACATGGGGATTCTTCACCAGTTCTCTGAGTTGCTCTCTTCCTGCTCCTCAATGCTAATGTTGAATAATAAAAAATATATCCTCAATTATACAAAGGAGGGTGCCTATATTTGTTTTCCCTCCCGGAAGTAAAACTGTCTAATCTACAGTTAATTCCTATCTAACAGCATTAAAACTATTAAATGCCTTCCTATCTATAACATAATACAAGTGCGCTCAGCTTTGAATGCCTTCATTTAAATGGTGGTGCAACAATCTTCAAAGTAATTCAAAAAATGTATGTGCTGGCACTGCCCAGCTGTATCTCTTTATCCTTCACGTGCTGGCTCGCTTAATGAGTCGTAGATGCTCCTGCATCATACTCCTCGGCTCAAAAGATTTCATGGGCTCCTGTCCATGAGCTCCTGCACGGTGTGACCATGCTTCTGTATGACTTCCTCTGTTTCCCAGCTGGCATCCTCCACTGGGTGATTCTTCCATTTCACCAGGTATTCAAAATATTGCTTTCTCCTGGTCTTCCTTCCACCTCTTTTATCCAGTATGCACTCCATCTCAGGCTTTTGTGCAACCGAAAATTGCTTCTGCCACTGGATCACTGGTGGTTCATCAATTACAGCTCCTTCATCCTTGGTCCTATAGGGGTATAAATCCGAAATATTGAAAATCGGAGATATCTCGATGCCCTCTGGCAACTCTAGCTCATACGTGTTCTCGCCAAACTTCCTCAGGACTCTACATGGCCCGATTTTCTTCATCTTGAGCTTGTTATATGTTCCCCTCGGGAACCTTTCCTTCCTCAAGTGCGCCAGAACCATGTCCCCAACTTCAAACTAAAGTTGTCTCTTTCTCTGATCGGCTCTACTCCGAACCTGTACTCCGATTCACTAAATCGTTGTACGCGAATTCTGCCTGTGGTAGGATCTGATCCCAACTGATGTGATGCTCTGTCACCGGGCTTCTCAGTAAATCCCCTAAGCTTCTATTGACCACCTCAGTCTGTCCGTCTGTCTGCGGATGGTAAGCAGAACTGAATGCCAAGTCAGTCCCCAGCTTCTTCCATAGTGTCCTCAAAAAGTGACCTATGAACTTCGTGTCCCGATCTGAGACTATGCTCCTCAGCAGTCCATGCAATCGCACAATCTCTTTGAAAAACAAGTTCGAGATGTGGGTTGCATCGCTGGTCTTATGACATGGTACGAAATGTGCCATCTTCGAAAACCTGTCCACCACCACAAAGATGGAATCAACTCCTCGTTGTGTTCTCTGCAAACCCAACACAAAGTCCATGCTAATGGCTTCCCATGGCCTCTCGGGTATGGGCAATGGCCGATAGAGCCCTGTGTTCTGCTTCCGGACCTTCGCATGTTGACATATTCGGCACCTGTCAACAAATCGCTTTACATCAGCACGCATGCCAGGCCAATAATAAGATTCGCTCATCTTGGCAAAGGTCTTGTCATGTCCAAAATGACCTGCTAAGCCTCCACTGTGCTTTTCCTTCATCAAATTCTCTCTCATAGAGCAACCTGGAATGCACAATTGATTGCCTTTGAATAGAAATCCATCCTGGATCAGGTAGTCAATCCATGGAATCCTATCCCTGAGAACTGGGTTCTCGGCTGCCTCGTATGCCTCGCCAAAGTCTGCGTCACCTGCATACATATCTTTCAGATTCTCAAAACCCAAGGTTTTGACTCTAAACTCCTGCAGTAACAAACATTTCCTGCTCAAGGCGTCATCTACCTTATTGGCAGTTCCCAAAATGTGCTTTATCACAAATGTGAAATTCTGCATGTACTCCACCCATTTCGCATGCTTCTGGTTCAACTTCTCCTATTGAATTACGAATTGCAATGCGTGGTTGTCACTGTATAAAACGAATTCCTTGGGTATTAAGTAATGCCTCCACTTCTTCAATGCCTATATGATGGCATAGAACTCTTTGTCGTACGTGGAGTATTTCAGCTTTGCATCATCCAGCTTCTCGCTATAGTATGCAACAGGTTTGTCATCCTGACTCAGGACCCCTCCGATAGCATACCCACTAGCATCACACTTCACCTGGAAGGTCTTTTGAAAATCAGGCAACACCAGAATTGGTTGCTCTGTTATCTTGCGCTTTAGCAGATTGAAGCTCCTTTCAGCCTCTGCTGTCCAGTGAAAAACTTTATGCCGCTTCTTCACGGTGTCCATCATTACTGCGCTAATTCCACTGAAGTTCTGAATGAATTTTCTGTAGAAGCTTGCCAAACCGTGAAAGATCCTTACCTCAAAAACATTCCTTGGCGATGGCCAATTCCTGATTACGTTCACCTTCTCAGGATCCATCTTCAATTCATTTGCCGAGATTACAAAGCCCAAATAAATGAGTTCTGTCTGCATGAAGGAACACTTCTTCAAATTGATCAGCAGCTTCTCCTGCTGCAGTCTTCTCATCACAATGGCCAAATGCCTCACGTGTTCAGCCTTCATTTTGTTGAAAATCAATATGTCGTCTAGATACACAACAACAAATTTGCCAATGAATTCCCGCAGGACTTCATTCATTAGCCGCATAAATGTGCTTGGCGCATTTGTCAACCCAAACGGCATGACCAGCCATTCGTACAAACCCTCGTTTGTTTTGAATTTCATATTCCATTCATCTCCCTCTCGCATATGGATCTGATGATATCCGCTCTTGAGATGTATCTTTGAAAAATAATTTGCCCCATTCAGGCAATCCATCAAGTCGTCCATTCTCGGCAGTGGGAATCTGTACCTGATGGTGATCTTATTTATCGCCCTGGAGTCTGTGCACATTCTCCAGCCTCCATCCTTCTTCGGACTCAGTACCGTTGGAATGGCACACGGACTCAGACTCTCCCTCACCAGTCCTTTATCCAGCAGATCCTGTACCTACCTCTTGACTTCCTCGTTCTCCTGAGGTGTCAACCTGTACGCTGCCTTATTTGGCAAACTTTCTCCGGGTATGAGGTCAATATGGTGACTCACACTCCTCATCGGTGGCAACGAACGAGGTAGTTCGTCCACGATGATATCAGCGAACTCTCCCAACAGTTCCTGAATCTCTTCCGGCAAGTCGTCCACTCTTGTGCTTGTCAGGACAATTTTCGGCTTCCTAACAACAAATAATTGCGGATCTTCATTCTTCTCCAGCTCTGTGAGAAGCTCTTTTCCACTCATGAGAAGTATTGTACTGCTCACTTCCGGCTCCACCTTCTTATCCTTCCCCGGAAACAAGGTATGTGATTTCCCATCCTTCTCCAAGGTATAGGTGTTCATCCTCCCATCATGAACAACATTTCTATCATACTGCCATGGTCTCCCCAATAAAACATGACAGACATCCATGGGAATGACATCACACGGAATTTTATCTTTGTAATCACCCATTTTGAATTCAACCAGGCATTGCTTTGTAACTCTTACCTGGTGTCCTTTCTGCAGCCATGACACTTGGTATGGGCTCGGGTGCCTATGCGTCTCCAGCGCCAATTTCTCCACCATCTCGGTTGAAACGAGATTATCGGTGCTCCCACTGTCCACTATGACCTTTCATTTCCAGCCCTTGGTCTTGCAAGTCGTCCGGAATAGTCTGCATCTTTGCGTCGTGTCCTCCACCTCTTTCTCAGGTTTCAAAAGGACCTTATGCACTGTCAGTGACTTTCCACTTCCAGTGTCTTCATCTTCGACATCAAGCCTCTGCACCTCAGCGACGTGAGCTTTTCCTCTGTCCATTTTCCTATCTAGACAGTCCACGGCTTTGTGTCCGTCTTTCCCACACGTAAAACATGTGATATCTCCTCCAAGGCCTCTTCCTCTACCTCGGGTACGAGGAAAAGTGTTGGCATCAGCATATCCTCCTTGTTGATCATCTTGCTGCCTCCTCGGCTCAGAAATTTGTTGCCTCTGCTGTGAGGTCCCACCTCTTTCAGATTTTCCCTGCGGTCTCTTCCAATCCTCCTTGGGCTTTTGAGTTCTCTCTTGGGCAACTACTTTGCCTCTGGACTGGCTTCTGCCTCGCCCTCGCTGTCCCTGCTTGCAGCTCAGCTTTTCCTCAGATTTCAGAGCCATATGGTACGCATCCTCAACTGTTCGGATGGTCAGCATGCTCAGCTCATCCTGAATGTCATACCTGAGACCATTCAGGTATCTTGCCACTTTTTCGTCATCACTCTCCCGATGACCAGCTCGAATGTTGAGCCTATAAAATTCCTCGGTGTACTCCTTCACCGTCATCAACTTCTGTCTCAGGTTCTGCATGTGCCTGAACAGAGTGATCTGGTAGTCTCTCGGGATGAATTTCGCTTTCATCTTGGCGATCATCCGATCCTAGCTCTTGATCTTTTGTTTTCCTTTGCAGCGCCTATCTGCCTGCAACTCATCCCACCATAAGGCTGCATGTCCCTTCAGCTTCGTGACTGCATGCCTCACCTTCTTGTCCTCTTCGATATCTTTGTAATCGAAGTAGGTGTCGAGTGCTCGGATCCAATCCAGCAGCTCCTCAACATTTAGACTTCCCTCATAGACAGGAATGTCCATCTTAGTCTTGGAGCTCATTCTGGCAATGGCTCTAATCAACCTCTCTGTCGAGGCATCTTCTGCTGAGACCTCTTCGGCATCGTGTCCAGCTTCCTCTTCTACCTCGGAGTCACTGAACTCTGCTGCACCAGCACCACGCCTCTGGGTGGTCTCCATCTCCTCCATCCGTGCTCGGAGATCTCTCACCTCTTGTTCCATCTCTGCATTTCCCACTGGCCTACCCCTTCTTCGGGCATCCCTGTCCTCACGATCAGGAGACTGCCTTTCTCTTCTGGGTGGCATGGTGTATCTGCTTCTCTCTGCTACTTGAACAAAGAGAACTTCTTTCCCCGCTCTGATACCACTTGACGGCTACTGGCCTTCGCCGGCACAGCCGCTCTCGCCAGGACCTTCTTTCACACGGCCCGAAGAGTTGTAACACCCTTCAAATCCCGTATCGGGACTTCTCGTCACCCACAGGACTCTCTGTTGATATCCCGGCAGTTGCTTCGGGAAATCGGGTTTTGCGGTATCGCGAACCCTATGCGCACTCCTCACGCAACTCCAAACTCTGAACCCCGAATGTCGATGGTCAACGGTCAATGGATCGGAATATTGCCACTCGCGATGTCAACAGCATGCCTTTCCAAACCTCGAGCCCCGAGGTGTCGATTCTCGATCAAATGCCACCTGGACTCTCCTATCTTTCGGGGCCCCACTCTGCCACGTCACCTTCAGGATTTCGCGGATCGTGAATCCTCGACACAAAGTTTCCTTGCTGTTGGAAACCCTGAACGCTGAAACCCCGATTCTCCGGATTCGTGCCACCTATCCCTCCAACAATCGACGGCTCCCACGGAATCGGGAAATCGCTATTCGCGATTTCGGCGTGCATGCAACTCTTGCACTCGCCAGCCCCGATATGCCGATATGTGATGGAAAATGGGTTCCACTTGCGCTTGAAGGTTAGATTCCTCGCTACTTCTCCCAGATCCAACGGTCTGTGGAACTTCGCGATTCTCTCCAGAAATATCAAGTCGTCGATTCTCTTCCTCCTGAAGAGTCCTCCTGTTCTGAAGCTTCTCCCGTTCGGGGCTTCTCCTGGGTCTGTTCCACAATACTTGTAAGGAACTCTCCCTCCTGAGCTTTCACCAACTTTCCACTCGGAACCACTCTGAATTCAATTCTTCCATAAAATCACATACGCAGCATATGAAAGAAATACGTAACAAGAAGCAAATATGCAAAGGCATAATTCCAACAGCACACAGAAAATAAACATGTCCATGGAATTTAACCACAGCTCTCTTGTTCTTCTCTTCCCAGGATTTCCTCTGAGACTTCAACTCAACCTGCACTTCACCTGCACGGTTCGAATAACTCAGCACGACTTCTGAGCAAACAAAGATGAGGGTTTAACTGTCCAGCCTCCTCAACGTGCTCTATGCGGAGGTATTCCACTGCACTCTATGCAGAAATCTCCTAGCTTAAACAGAGAAACGATTGAAACTCATTCTCTCATTCCCTCAGATTTTGAACCTGCCATGCAATCACATATGCAGCATATAGACAATAGGCAAAACAAGAAGCAAATATGCAATAGCATAATATCAACAACACACAGAGAATAATCACAGCCATGAAATTGAATCAAAGCTTTACTATTAATTCAATATCTGTACATGGGGATTCTTCACCAGTTCTCTGAGTTGCTCTCTTCCTGCTCCTCAATGCTAATGCTGAATAATAAAAAATATATCCTCAATTATACAAAGGAGGGTGCCTATATTCGTTTTCCCTCCCGGAAGTAAAACTGTCTAATCTACAGTTAATTCCTATCTAACAGCATTAAAACTATTAAATGCCTTCCTATCTATAACACAATACAAGTGCGCTCAGCTTTGAATGCCTTCATTTAAATGGCGGCGCAACAATCTTCAAAGTAATTCAAAAAATGTATGTGCTGGCACTGCCCAGCTGTATCTCTTTATCCTTCACGTGCTGGCTCGCTTAATGAGTCATAGATGCTCCTGCATCACATATAAATATCTTCCTCCAAATCCCCATGGAGAAAAGTTGTTTTTACATCTAACTGTTCAAGATGCAAATATTCTACTGCCACAAGACTTAAAATAGTTCTAATTGAAGTCATTTTAACAACAGGAGAAAATATTTCATCAA
>ML784018.1:913701-935815 GCA_009831015.1 Picea engelmannii
TTTGTTTTCCATAAACACAATGCTCACAAAAGTCCAAATCAATTTGTTTAAGATCTGGCAACAAATTTATTTTGTGAAGTATCTGCATCCCCTTCTCACTCATGTGTCCAAGCCTATGATGCCACAATGTTGTATCCACTCCTATAGAGGCTAAAGAGATAGAAGAGTCAGTATTATCAGTACATAAATACAATGTACCTACCTTCTCTCCTTTCGCTATCACCAATGATCCTTTGATGACCTTCCACGTCTTATCTGTAAATATGGATATACAACCTTCACTTGCCAACTTCCCTGTTGAAATTAGATTTTTCCTTAAATTTGGAACATGTCTTACCTCTTTCAACAACCATTGGTTTCCATTGCGTTGCTTTATTTTTAGCTTTCCCATTCCAACAATTTTACATGGTGCATCATCACCCAAATGAACCTGTCCAAAATCACCTTGAACATAATCTAGAAAATGTTTCCTATGGGGTGTGGCATGAAATGAAGCCCCTGAATCTACTACCCAGGACTCAGAAATAATATCTACAGGAAGAATCAAAGCATTTTGTAACACATCACCTGTTACATTTGCTTCCTGATTTCTCTCCTATTGTCCATCTCTTTGTTTCTTTGGAGCTCTACAGTCTTTCTTCAGATGTCCTTTCTTCCCACAATTCTATCACTCTATCTTTCCAAGTCTGGATTTGGATCTGCCCTTCCTAGAATTCCCACGGTTCCCAAAACCCTTTCATCTATCCTTTTGTCTTCCCCTATTCTCCATGTTCAACGCATTTCCTAATGTCTCACTTGTGCTTTTCCATCACATTTCCTCACTAATGATAACACCAACAACATCAAAAATTTTAAAGTATTTGAACCAGAGACAGAGTTACTTACAGCCATGACCAAGTCATTCCAGCTTTCTGGAAATGAGCACAAGATTAGAAGAGCCCTGGCCTCATCATCAAAGTCCACTTTTACAGAACTTAGTTGATTAGTAATCATATTAAAATCATTTAAATGATCTGCAATAGACCCACCTTCTAACATCTTCATATTAAATAATCTCTTCATTAGAAATACCTTATTGGACACCGAGGGTTTTTCATACAATTTGACCAATGCGTCCATCAAACCCTTCGTTGTCTTTTCTTTGGAAATATTGAAAGCCACCGATGTTTCCAGGCTCAGCCGTATCATTCCTAGAGCCTTTCTGTCAAGAATCTCTCATTCTTCGTCCTTCGTAGCCATCGGCTTCTATGCTATTCCGCCCAATGGTAGGAATAGATCCTTCTTATATAAATAGTCTTCCATCTGCATCTTCCATAACTGGTAGTTTTGGCCTTTAAATTTCTCGACCCTAAACTTTCCATCTTTCGACATTGCTTCCACTTGAACCAAGAACCCTCTTTTCCGGCGAGTTACCTTTCGCTCTGATACCAGTGGTTAGAAAAACAGGACCGTGGAGCAATAAAATAAAACAAATGCAGAAACAAAACACAGAAGATACACAATACAATAGAGACACAGATTTACGTGGTTCACGCAGTGTGGACTACGTCCACCAGAGAAATTGTCAAGTCCTTCCTTTATTATTATCTAGCATATGAAGGGATACAACCTACAACAAGCCCGTTGTAACTTCCTCTTCTTTCTCTCACAGTCTCCTATCTCAGAATACAATATTCACCATCAACCATAGCCGCAATACATTTCCCTCATAAAAGAGGGTTTCCTTCTAGGGAAAAAAACCCTAACATAATATCTATCGTTAGATTTGCAACCTTATAATGAACGGTCTAGATTTACAATGAAATTACAATATACATTTACAAGGCAATTTTTCCTTCGAGGGCTTCTCCCCCGAACCCCCGCTTTCCCCCAGCTAGGGCAATAGCCCCCCCGGACCCCGCAAAAGGGGTACCCCCCCTCTGCACTCCCCCGCGTGGAAGAGTGTACATACTTCTAGGGTGTAAATACTTCATGGGGTATAAACACGGCTGAAAGTAAAAGACCTATGAATCAGGAAGATAATCAAGCTCCACAACCAACACCATTGATCAAGTTTCACATTATGAGCCTAACCCTTTTGCCAACATTGATAACATACTCCCTTTCATCCACACTAATCCTAAGGCATACCCACTCATCGAGATGGGGCCCGAAATTTTCAAAGACCCATCCTTGTTAGGAACTTACCATGGTGCACCATCGCTCATTCATCCTTCCAATCAAGTATGTTTCGTCTCATCCAAAGGAATTGATATTGAGGATACCCTTCCTCCGAGTGAGGCTTCTCTTATATCTGATGTCCCACTAGTCGCAAAGCTCCTCCCTCAAGAATCTCCTGCAAACTCGTCGACTCCACTCATTCACGATTTCACCTCACCCCAAGGCTATATCCTAGTTTGGGAGACAGTTCCCCAAGCCATTACTCAAATCCCTTTATTTTACCCCCCACCAAGTGTACAGGCTTTCCAGGTCACTGCAACGCTTACCCTTCCTAATATGGTACTGGCAATCCCAATTTGGTATTTACATCCACCTGAGATGGTTCCTCAACCATCCCTCCCTCCCCAAACAGAAGGAATCTTGATGCAGATTCCCATACTCACTCCTACACCCCCACCCACTAACCCCCCTACTACAGCTGGGGGCAGGCGAAAGAAGAAGGATCCCATAGCTCCACTTCCCCCACGCATCCAACCTCCTTGCACACTATGCGATAAAGACGGACACCCCACCAAAAAATGCCCATCTCTCCCCGAGTTACGTAATCTCATCCAACTCCCTCTAGAAACACCACCTCTCATCGCTTCCTCCAGTATTGTCGCTATCTCACAGAACACAAGTAACAAAGAACTGCGAACCAAATTCGCATGCGCCATCTGTTCAGAATATGGCCATTACACACACCATTGTCCAGCGTTACCTCAATTCCGACAGACACTAACAGTTGTACGCCATAACTTTCAGCAAACACCCACCCCAACTCATGTCACTGACATCCATTATGTCACAACCTCAGTCAACGAACGCACGATATGCCCTTGCTCTCTCTGTGAATCCTTAGATCATTTCACATATCAATGTCTTATGATCATTGAATATAGGAAACGCCAAGTGACCCTAATTCAAAATCCTACACCCCCTACAGAATTGATGATTAACGCTAACCCATCACTAGAGATTCTTCATATTATTTATCCTGAGCTAGAAGCACTCCATACTCTGCCATGGTTCTTGGATGAATTATACGAGGATTTACCCCCAAATCCCCCCAATTCCCTCGTTCATTTCCCCAAGAAAATTTTACACCCAACTACCACTTATAACCCTCAGTATCTCAATATTTGGTTTATGTCGAGTGAACCATCGCAACCTCATTGCATCATTCCCCCTGCTTCTTCATCACCAGAAGATAACCACACGATGACAGTCACCAATATCACTCTTTTAGATCCCTTGTATTCCCGACAATTCCACTGTGACGAGGACATACTTGAGTAATTAACCACCCCCGACGATCCATGGGATGCGCTACACCACAGAGCGCTCTTCCTTTCACAGGAATCCTTCACGCCTCCTAAACAACACCCCATAGACACAGTTGAAACCAAGGATTTTATCCCATCAGGGAATATCGACTGGTTCAATAACCCTATCCCTGCCCCTGATGCTTTTGAAGAAGGCAATATGGCCAACATTTCTCCTACCATCAAACTAGATATTTCCATCAAAAATGGAGTCATCAAGGAAATCACCATTGGCTCCACATGCACTCCTGAAGAAATCACCACCTACAAAGCCCTCTTCCAAGAGTACCGACATATTTTTTCCTAGTCATACACAGAGATGCTTGGCCTTGATCCCTCTATTGTCGAACATCGCATAGACACCTGGCCTGATATCACACCGGTTCGCCAAAAACAATGACTACTACACCCATCCAAAGCAATGTCCATCAAAGCCGAGATTGACAAATTACGCGCAGCTGGATTCATCTACCCCATCGCCTATACCTCATGGATCTCCAACCCTATCCCTGTTAACAAAAAATAGGGCATCATCCGTGTATGCACGAACTTTCGCGATCTCAATCACGCCTGTCCCAAAGACAACTTTCCAACGCCTTTCCTTAACCAAATTATCGATGACTGCGCAAGCCACGAGGTTTTATCCTTCATGGATAGTTTCTCTGGCTATAACCAAATCCAAATCCATCCATCCGATCAATACAAGACCTCATTTACCACCCCTTGGGGTACTTTTGCATATCGCATCATTCCTTTTGTCCTAAAAAATGCTAGTGCATCTTTCCAACAAGCTATGACATACATTTTTCATGATCTGGCTCATATCATCCTCGTATACTTGGATGACCTCACAGCTCGATCCAAAAAACACGCTCATCATCTTGATGATTTATGAGTCATCTTCCAAAGGTGTCGTCAGTACAACATCTGCTTAAACCCCCTCAAGTGCATGTTCTACGTCACTGTTGGGCGTCTCCTTGGGTTCATCGTTTCCCAAAGCGGTATTACCATGGATCCCCTCAAATTCCAGGCCATCACATAAATTTGACCCCCCTGGAATTTACACCAACTCCAAAGCCCACAAGGAAAAGCTAACTTTTGACAGCGATTTGTCCCAAACTATGCCACTCGAGCACATGGTTTCCTTCACTTACTATGCCACGACATCCCATTCCATTGGGATGAACATGCCCAACACACTTTTGACGATCTTAAAATGGCACTCTCCAATGCCCCTTTAATTAGTTCGCCCGACTATAATCACAACTATATCCTCTACATATCATCCTCAGCCATCTCAGTAGAAGGAGTTCTCATTCAAATAGGAGATGATGATCATGAGAATGTCATTTACTACATATGTAAAAACCTCTCAGGGCCACCCTTGAAATACAATCACGAAGAGAAACTAGCCCTTACAGTCGTCCTCGTAGTCCAGAAACTACGCCATTACATTCTGCTTCGCACAACCAAAGTCATAGCAGATTCCAACCCCATGCAATACTTGCTCAGTCGTCGGCAAATTAATGGTAAATTTGCCCGATGGATCGTTATCCTTCAGGAGTATGATCTCAAATTTGCAACACCCAAGAGAAAGAAAGATCTCTTCCTCGCTGAACTCGTCACATCTTTCCCCTCTGATACTACCAGTTCCCCTGTCAATACTGACTTCCCCGGTGAACATCTCTTTTACATCCCCTCGGATAATCCTTGGTACAGCGATCTCCTTGTCTACCTCCGAACCCAAAAGTTTGGTAACCACCTCTCATGAGATGATCGTCGATGTATTCTCCATCAGGCCCCCCGCTATCTCCTCATCGAAGATATCTTATATCAGTGAGGGGTCAAAACCATACTCCGTCAATGCTTGACTATTGATGAGGCCGATCGAGTCTTGAACGACTTCCACAGTGGCACTTGCGGGGGCCACCTTTTGGGGATGTCCACCGCTCAGAAAATCATCCGTGCAGGTTATTTTTTACCTACATTATTTCACGATTGCATTCATGCCATGAAGCAATGTGATAAATTACAGCTTTATGCCAACAAAGCACGAGCACCACTTTCTCTTCTACACGTAGTCATTACTGTAGGCCCCTTTTGTAAATGGGGCATCGACTTCATGATGTACAACCCTCCATCTAGCAATGGACACAAATACATTGTCGTCACAGTCGATTACTTCACAAAGTGGTCTGAAGCCATGCCTACCTTCAACAACACCATTGACACTGCAGCGCGTTGTTTCTTTAACCACGTCATATCCCGCTTTGGAGTACCACTCCAACTAGTATCTGATCACGGGAAATATTTTGAGAATGAGATTTCCGTCGAACTCTCATCCCAGTTAGGATTATCAAATTAGTTCGCCTCACCATTCTACCCTCAGTCCAACAGGTAGGTCGAAGCAGTTAACAAGGTCCTCAAGACCATGTTGCAGCACACGGTTAACAAACATAAGACCAATTGCCATCATATGTTATTTTCTGTGCTATGGGCTTTTCGTACAGTCGTGAAAAATGCCACTGGTTTCACACCATTTCATCTAGTCCATGGGTTCAAGGCCACTCTTCCTATCGAGTGCGAAACTCCCACCTTACGCACCGTGATTGAGCTATTACCCGACACTGCTCCAATCGAGAAGCGTTTGCTAAAATTAGAGTCCCTGGATGAAGATCGTCGATCTTCATTACAGAACAATGAGGCAGCCAAAAAATGGTCAAAATCCACCTTTGATCATCATGTCAACCATCGCTCATTCCATGAAGGCGACCTCATCCTTGCTTACGATATCGCTCACGATACCCTCGGCCATGAAAAATTCGAGTCACTATGGCATGGCCCTTACATTATTTAACATTGCCTCACTAAAGGCGCATACATCCTGGCTTCCCTCGAGGGCCTCTCTATCAAAGAACCCGTCAACGGGTTGTATTTAAAGAAATTGTATGCCTGAGCATAGCCATTCTACACTAGGTTATTTCTTTTCTAGTGTTTTTAGCCTTTTTTCCATACCTCGTCTAGGTACACATGCTCATGTTCAAAGTTATCAAATAAATGATTATATGTTCAATTATCTTCATATATTATTCATGTCGGGTATTTGGTTGTCATGTGTGTAGGTACTTGGTCATCACACACCAGTGTGACGCCTTCAGGTATATAATCAACACTGGCATGTAATCATTCCCTCTGAATCTCAATTGCGTCTCCAGTCACACCCTCTGAAATTTTCCTTTAGGGTCCCTATATCCAGCTCTGCAGTAATGTCACCTCCATTGCATTTTGGGTACTTTCACCTGATAGCACTCTCCCCCACATGAGTTGTCCCATTCATAGCCCCCTTTGGCACTTTGACACTAATGTTGTTTTCAACCTTTAGGGATGGGAGTCCCGATAGTCTTACATCATGTCGCAAATCAGCCACATACTCCTTCTCCTCATTTTGCTAGCCTACCCAATGGACTCGCAAGGCACTTCCTCACGGTTTTATTTTAACTGCACTCTCGCAACACCATTTACCATCCATTTCATCCACCGTCGGGTTGCCCATCTTCAGACTGCCCTCCATACATTGCCCTACTACAGAAACCCGCCTATGGGGCCCCAACCCTCCACTTGTTTTTTACACCAACTTGCACCATACTCATGGAAAGCCATCTTACACTGGGGCACCCGTTTCTGTATCTACATTATTAACCCCACTAATTTTTTAATTCTTTTTGTAATTAAGCCGTTGTTTCCAGCATTTTTCATAGATTTTTGTCGTCACCTTTGGCGACCTTCTTGGCAAATGCAACCCATGTCGCCCTTGGTTGGGGCACTCCTTATCACCTACTCCTATTGACATCATCCATAAACCCTGAGTATCCCACAGGCCACATACCTCTGCTCTCAGAGTTTGTTCACTTTGTCCCGCCTCTATCACAACTTATCCCACGTCTCGTTGTCCCCCTGACACTCGACCTCGTTGAATGGTTGCGGCCACTTATACTTTGCATATATCCCCAACCAAGGCCAGTCTTGAGTTTCCATGCATATTGAATTCATCCATGTACCTCCTCAGTACCTGACCTCACCGAATGGATTTCACGAAGCCCTTTGCTTCTTGGAGTCACGTCTCCCTTTTTGTCAACATTAGCACAGTTTCAAGAAGGGTGACAATATCTTGACTCTCATTACCTTTACAATGAGGAGTCTCGGACAGAATAGGGAGAACCATCATTGTTCTATGTTGTCGTTGACCCCCATAACATTCAACTTCAACACTTTCTCATGTTATGGTGGGTCTTACTTTGCGACTATTGCAGTTGCTTTTTATATTTGTCGAAGACCTCTGAACTTTGTTGGGCTATCAATGCCCACAAAATCTGTGATGCTTCTTACAGGTATCATTGCCTATTGTTCAGAGTATGTTCCTCATCATAATTGTCCTCTGCCTTTATCAAAACCGCCACCGAGGGCATTGTAGTTGTCTACACCAACACACAGTTTCAATTACCGTACAACACCCTTTTTTGGAGTTACATGACATGAGCATGGGGCATGCCCGCCTTGTTTGTACACAATTTATTTTTGCAAAAAGTTGGGTCCTACAGGTTCCCTTCTCCCTCCACCGGGTCACTCTTGATACTCTCACTATCACTCTTTCTTACAACGGTACTCTCAGTAGAATAAACATTGATGAATTTTGGTTATCTGTATGCTCCTAACCTCATCCATCAGGGAGCATCTATTATCACTGAAATTTTGTCTGCAAATGGTTACAGGAATCCAACATCTTCAAACAGATATGAGTTCACCCATGGACCAAAATTACCAAAAAATAAACCAGTTATAAAATTAAGATGCGTTATGACTACATAAGGTGCACGCGCACATGCACCATCAAGAAACGTAGGAAAAGCGCACATGCACACGATGCGCGATTGTGGACACTAAAAGCCATGCACACCTGAAAATGGCTTATTTATGATGTTGGTCGGCCTCCCACCCACTTCTGGTTCAACTTCCAAGTCGATTTGACATCCAAATCTCGGCTGGATCCGGCTGGGTGGCTGGTCAAAGACCTAAAGGTGCCCTAAATAGCCCCTTTTCACACTAAAAGCTGGTTGCACAATACCTCAAAGTGGTGCTATAAAACAAAGCCATGGGTGCACTACATTTTCAAGGAATTCATTTGTAAGGTTATGCTACTGCTATTCTCTTGGGCAATCTTCTTTTCTCATCAAGAGAATACTAGCACCATTCCATTTGGGTAATCCACATCACCTTTTGAGTGGGTTAGCTTGGGATTCTTTCACCATTTCTTTCAAGTTTTCAAGTTGTAAGAAGAGATCAATCTTGGGGGTCCAAGAGCCCTCCCTAGGAGGAAGAATGGATCCAAAGTCCCCTTTCTTTTCGTTGTTTTATTTTCACTAATACAATCCCTTCCATTGGTGACATGAGTCTTGTTTGTTTCTTGTTCTTATGTCCTTATGCACAATAGTTTAGTTGTTCTTTCCTTTCCTAGTATGATTCTTAGCTTAGTATTTTATGTTTATTTTTCTAACCCTTTCCTTTATAGCTGTCTTTCTAAGCTAACCCAACTAAGCTTGTAAGCACCTCTGTTTTGCTCATTTAGGTGACAAAAGAGGCGCAACAACATCTTTACGAACTCTCGAAATAGGGATATGAATATGTTTCTTATTGGCTTCCAGTGCAGCTAGAGCTAAGTGAATCACCTTTTGATATGACATAATATGGGATTCGAAAATAACTAAGTTCCTTTCTAACCAAATGTAGCAGCATATGTAAACTAGTAATGTTGGGGTCAAGCGGTTTTGAGCATACCAGAAATTCATATAGTCCAGAAAGGAGGACCCGTGCCACCCGATAGAGCAGGGGTGTGTCATGTTTAATACTTCCCAAACCTGAGAGGTGAAGGAACAGTGTACAAAAAGGTGATTTACCGACTCACCCAAAATCCTGCACAGTAGGAAAATGCCAGGTCCCATATGTCCTCTATGTTGTAGATTATTCTAGGTAAGGACTCTGGATTCCACCACTAACCAGAAAAAAATCTTGAGCTTTAGAGGCCAATGTCAAGTCCACACTTTCTTTCTCCACCCACCAGTTCTAACCAACCACTTCAATGTCATTAAGGAGTTATACACATTCTTTGTTGATGTCTCTAGCCTTTGATGATCATTATGGAGTTAATCCATTGGCTTTCAAGCTGGGGGCATACTGATCTTGGTCTTTGTTCTTTCTCGTGCTCGAAAAAACATGAGAATGTAACCGAATAGACTTTTATCACTTTTTCATACTCGCATGGTTACACGAAAAAGGAACCCCTTGGAGTCGTCTTTGAGCTCTTTTCAGACTCTCTAAACATGAAAATATTGTCGAGTGATCTTACTTCCTTTCCCACTCGTTAAAAGGTTTGAAAGGGCATCTTTCGAGTGATAATTTATCTCAGTTTCGGCCTCGCGAGACTAACATTATGAAAAAGAAAAACATTTGAGTCGTCTTTAAGTTGTTTTCAGACTCTCTAAATATGAAAAACCACCGAGTTTACCTTCTATGGACTCGTTAAACGATCATACATTGAAGGGCCCATATGGGACCGAACCCTTACTTCTTCCAAATCGTTAAACCAAGGAAGAGGGACTTACCGAAGGTGAGTCATATCGAGCATGTGTTACCCTCATCGAGCTTGTTAAATTAAAAAGAGGTACTCGTCTATCTGGATGGGGGAAAAATTGAAAGAAGCAAGCCAAGCAGTTTTTTAAAACACTACCAGTAACTCTTACGGTCGCCCTTGAACATGGAACTTTGTCTTTGCACACATTTTAATCCGCTGAACCTCTGCACTGAGCCAATCCTATGAGTTTATTTTACTCCTTTGGGTCACCTGACGAAAGTCACAGGATCCATTGCATTATCATGTTTTGGTCCATGTCAAGTTTCTGCTATTGTGCCTCAGTGTTCAAGGGAAGAATCTGCCTCGAGAGTCAACCATCACAAATATCTTGTTTCAATACCCGTGTTAGTCCATGTTCATTTGATATACGAATTACATCTTTGTGACTGTTTCATTTCGTTGATGGGGGTTACATCAAGGCCCTCCTTCGACGAGTCTATTCCTGTCGACTTCAACACATTATCCGGGAACTATACTTAGAAACCAGTTAGTACCTTGGGACCTGCATGCCTCAATGGAAGGCCTCCTCGTGTCCGACGGTGGGTTTAAATCATTGAACCCTGATCGAATGATTCCATGGATGTTCGACTTCAACTCATTCATTCACATTTGTCGAGATGTACTAGAGTACCTTGGGAATCATTGACATCAATGGTGATCTCCCTCGCGCTTGTTAACGGTTTACATCATTGACCGGTACTCAAGTGGTTTTTTCCATGTTCAACATCAGGACATCTATTCACATGGTTAGATTTGTACTACATAGAGATCGGTAAGAAGACCCTGGGTTGAGTTTTCACCCTTATGTATACTTTGCCCAGGTTGCAAAGGAGCTTCTTTTGGACTATGACACATATACTATTACATAGATCCACTTTGTATTGATCGTGGCTATGTCTTGTCATCTCATAGATCCATTGTGTATTCCTCGTGGCTACGATTAGTTCAGGTCATAGGAGTATAGATCCACATTGTATCTGCAGTGGCTATACCATCTTGTCAATATAATTATGGTTCTGCAGTGTATTTTATGGCATCCATACCTAAAAACTCTTTATCACTCAAGCATAGGTATGTCTGCCTTGGGTTTGAAACATGTCATAATATTTGTTTGATGGTTGTGTGCATCTTTTTCTGGTTTCTCTGCATCCATAACCTTGCTCGAAAAAGTATACAAAGTACTTCAATCATCATCGTCTTCTAACTTCATACTTTGGGGGGAAATCTATTACACATCAAAATTACTCACTTCGATAGTGTCGCAAGTGTCGTCATTACAAGTGTTGTAAGTGTCGCATCTTGTCTGCAAGTGTTACATCTTGACCACAAGTGTTGCAAGTGTCATAAGCATCATACTTCCATCTGTCCCATGTCGTTCCTCTAACGACATCACAAAGACACTTAAGACACCCCAAAGACTAGTTTGGAAGAAGAGAAGTCACTTGACAGGGAGTACAAACCTTTTGACACTAAAAGAACCACTAAAAAATGACTTTTGGAGAGGATCGCTCCCCTACCGGCTATCAGGGAGTGTTGGCACTCCCTGAGCCTCTTTGGGGGAGTGTTTGAGCGCCCTATGCACCCTTTTGGGGGAGAGCTACCCTTTTTTTAGCAAATTATGGGTTTGTTGAGGCAAATAAGGGAAGAATCCCTCAATTTATGAAGGTAGTTGGATTCGAATAGATGGTCAAGGCATGATCTTAGGGGAGATCCTCAACTGAAGTAGAGGAATCCTCAACTTATCCCAAAGATCTCTCAAGTGGTTGGACCTCTGCAAGGTTATATAAGGAGGCCTTCTCATGGTGAAAGGTACATGGAAAAGATTGGATATGTGAAACTTATGATCTCATGAGTGAGATATCATCAAAGAAATCAGTGTAGATTACTTGAGCAAGGGGGTTGGACAAGGAGAACTAGAAGAAGTTGTTGCATCTTCATTCAAAGGATTGTAAGTACTTTTACTTGTTCTCATTAATATAATCAATGCTTGGCCTGATTATTTCATACTTGTGCTTGTTCCACATGAGTTTGTCTGCAATAGATGGATCTACGTTTGAGCTAATCTCAGTAGAGTAGGAAGTCTTTTGTACCTTTGTTTGTTTTACAGGACCTATCAGGGAGCTCAGGATCGAAGCTCAACCAGGACTTTGCAAGGACAAACGTCACCAATAAGGTACATATCTTTCTCCCTCTCTTTCATTTATTAGCTTGATTAGATCTAAAAGGAAGTCAATGTCCATGTTAACTTTTCTGTCTTGGCCTTAGGAGTCTAGAGACCAAGAGGGAATCCACTTGTCCACAGGGGGATTCACCTACAACAGAAATTGGCGAATCCACTGGGGAGGAGCTCTGATTTTTGTTTCCATTCCCAGATCTTGTTTTGGCCCTTTTCCCACTGATTTGATCTTCTCCATATTGTCTTTTTTATTCTTAGATTGGTTTGATTGCCTCTTTATGTCATCATGATCACCCTGATTAACTGAATTTTCTTGAATTTTTTATTTTTGGGGAACGTTTCTGAGATTTTGTACTAGAGCGCTCCCCTTCCCTTGTTAGCAGAGCCCCAACACTCCCTGGTGGTCTTACACAGAGTGTTGGAGCGCTCTGGTACCCCTTACACTAGAGCGCTATCCCATTTTCAGTGAAAAACCCTCTAGTTTTTCAATTTCTGGGTTCAATTTTGTCTTTTGCATTTGCTCAGAGTCTCATACTCTCAATCCATCTTTGTCATTGGCTTTCAACACCTTGTTTTCTAAGGATTCATCCTCTTTTGTTTGGATTTTTTGACATTTTTCCTTACTTTGCAATAACTCTTTGTCCTTGACGATTTGGAGTCCATTTGTCGTTTTCTTCTCATTTATCTGAGTGAGTGAAAACTTTGTAAGGAGTTTCAAAGGTATTTTGTACTTTTCTTTCTAATCTTTGAGTCATCTTGTCCAAGCTCTTTCTCCTTCCTTTTGAGTTTTTGGCTTTATGTTTCTTGTTTGATCATAACAAGGGTGTCTTTTGGTTTATGTGAAGTTTTCTTCCAGATTGCTTAAATCTCACAACTCTTGAAGTCCGATTAGCATAAGAATCTTTACATATACTGGTTATTAGTCACATACAAATATTTTAACATTGTATTGGATTCCTTATTGAGAACTATTGCATGAGGTCATTTCATCTTGGTGTTTGACAGTGAAAGGAAAATCCTTCTCCTTCCCTTAATTAGACATTCATTGAAAGAAAAGATTGCTTATCATTTCTTATGCATGTTTTGGGAACTGAGTCATAATATCATCATTCGTCACTCTCATACACCTCTAAGTAAACAATAGCCACTAAAATCAACGCTTAACTAAAATTTATCAGAATTTTTACATCTTTGTTAGCAAACCTACATTAGTTTAAGGTGTAGGGATTTGGAATAGGTTGAAAGGATAACTTTCCAAAGCTATCAAACAAATTTAGCATTTTGCGATAGGGAGAGAAAATCCAATTGTCATATAGGTTTTCTAGGATCCCCCTCTCACACAGGGGTTACACACGAGGTCACATTCGGGAGAATTACAGAGATTATCCCTCTATGATTCAAATGTTTGTAGTGGTCAGATTGTATATTGGGGTCACTTGAGGGTATACCCACGATTATGTGTGGGAGCCTCTCAAGTTGATTTCGGACTTGTTATCCTTCCCATACGTTCGTATCAAACTGTCAACTTTACCTACCCAGGAGCTGACTACGATTTGGTGACCTTAGTATCCATAATTGTTAGGGTCTCACACAAGGTGACGGTGAAGGGAAGTCTCACTGTACCTAGAACAGACGTTGGTCAAACTCACTCAAGATCCTTGGAGAGTAAATCCACAATTACTACGTGGAAGCTTGCACCAAGGCATAAGTCCATTAAGCAGGTCGCCAACGTAACTAATCCACATGCTCTACCCCTGCCTCTTCCTATTTTGATCTTGCGACGTTGGATTTCATCACCAACTAGTGGTTTCATTGTGGGAAGATTTTGTTTGATTGTTTGCTTCTCATATTCATAGCATGTCTTGGTTGTGTTACTTAGTGGACCTTATATAGAGTCAGTGTTAATGGCATCAAATCCCGAGAGTACCAATGGAGGAACCCCTTCTCCTGGGAAACCTTATACCTTTCCTACGTTTGGAAACTTTGTTCCTCTGTACATTGCCACACTGAGTCTTCCGGGACTCACCATCAGATTACCAGTTTGGTTATTCCCCACTCTGGCGCTCTCAAATCCTCCCAATGTTTCAACTTCACCTAATACCTTAGATGTCAGTACACCACCCACACATCAACCTCATGTTGAATTTTCTCCTTCTTCACCCATTAAGTCTCCTTCCCTTTCTCCTTCTTCGCCTAGTGAAAGCTCTAAAGCAAGTAGCCAAGTTGATCAGAAGAAGAAGAAACGAAAAGAGAAAAAGAAGAAGAACCTGAAAAGGACCAAGGCTCTAACAACATCAGATGTTGAATCCCATCAACCAGCTACTATTAATAGTATTGGGAGTGTTGATAAGGTCAACAAGATTAAAATGAAGAATCTGAAACCCAAATTCCCTTGCAGTCTTTGTAAGGGTGACCACTTTCTGAGGGATTTCCCTGGTATTCCCAAGGTCTTAGAAATTTGGTCCTCCATGTCATCAACCTCTACTAAACATGTTGGTGATGCCCCATCAACTAGTGATGTTCAGGTTGGTAAGAAGAAGACAACTGTCAAATTCCCTTTTATGTTATGAAAAGGTGATCATTATTCTCACCTTTGTCCTCGCATGGACGAGGCTTCTTCTCTTTTGGGAAAACTTCAAATTCCAAAAGGATATCATAATATTTCCCCCAATCCATCGTTAGTTGATGGACTGGTCAATCCAATTCCATCCCCGATCAGTCCAGTTGATCAGGTGGTCAATCTAGTTTCCTCCTCGATTAAACCACAAACCCAAGTAGTTGATCCAATTTCGTCATCGTTCAACCCTACTCTTCATCAAAAGAGTATAACCCAAGTACTCGATCCATTTTCATCCTTGGTCGACCCCATTCTCCTGTTAGAGAGTGACACCAAAGCGGTCGATCTGTTTCCACCCGTCGACCCCATTCTCCCCTTGCAGAATGAAACCCAAGTGGTCGATCTAGTTCTGTCATCGGTCGATCCCACTCCTCCTTTGACGAGTGCCAAAGTGGCTTATCTAGTCCCTTCCTCGGTTAGTCCCACCCTTCCTCTAAAGAGTTCCTGCGTGGTTGATTTGATCCCATCATCGATCAATCCCACTCTTCCTCTGAAGAGTGCCTGCGTGATCGATTTGATCCCATCATCGGTCAATCCTACTCTTCCTCTAGAGAGTAAACATGATACTGCCCATGTTTTTCTCGTTGATAGAGAATCTACCATGCTGGGGGGCATTCCTCATTCTCCCGCGAAACCCCCTCCAAGCAATGAAGCCGTCATTTTTTATTGGGGTGCACTAACTGGACCTCGTCTTCCTTCTCACATTCCTTTCCAGATTACAGTACAAGTTTGTGGTCGGGACGTTCCTCAAAATATTATAGATGAAGGTGTGTCCGTTAGTATTTTGTCCTATGTTACTTGGCACGCTTTGGGTTGTCCTCAGCTTGCGTCGGTTACACAAAATCTGTTGGCTTTTAATAGAAGAACTAGTCAACCTTTAGGGACCCTTCCTCGGTTTCTGGTAACTTTGGGAGGGAAAACTGTCTTTATTGATTTCATGGTAGTCTAAGACCCCTTGGATTTCACTTTACTCCTTGGGCGGGATTATGTTTATTCCATGAAATTTGTTGTGTCCACTCTTTTTCGTGTGATATCTTTCCCTCACGATGGAAGAATTGTGACTATTAATCAACTTTCCTTCATCGGTCTTGATTGGATCACCTCCCTGAATGGTTCTTATATGATGAAAGTATCGCCCCCGCCGCATGTCAATTATGTGGTGTTGTCTCCCATGACTTCGACTCCTGATGATTTGGATCTGGTAGTTGACATGGTGATCTCTTTGGTAGGGCTATTGGAGCCTGATCTCCTTACCCCTGTCGCGACCCTCGACATGTGTTCCTTCCAGAGTGATTTTCTTCCATCCAGTGAAGATATCTTGGAAGCCATGACCAAGTTTTGTCCCTTGATGTGGTGTCCTCAGTTAAAAGTGAAAGCAGATCAAGTGAGGTTGTCGCTCCCCAAAATTCAGCAGCAGAAGTAGTGAGATTTAAATCCTTGGTGATAACCAAATCTCCTTTTTCCAGAAGACCCATGTCATCCACCTTTTCCTAAAAGCGCTTGCGCTCAAGACAAGTTCCATAAACATTTAGAAAATTGATTCTTATATGATCAAAAACACAGATCCATGTCAACAGGATACTAGCAAAACTTAAGAAAGGTGTTAATATAAAAACCTTTGGATCCCAAGCCACTAGTAGTCCACCTGACTTCTCGAAAGCATTTACATCACAAACCAACGAGTCTGGTCTTAAAGAAATCAATAACGAACGAGCATTTTCCTCGAAAACTAAAGTCTCTAGTAAGAATATAATGTCGGGCAAAGTTTTGGATAAAAATCTTCTCATGGAGGCCTTTTTCAGGAGTCCCCCAACCCCTCTAACATTTAAGGAGAGGAGGATCATGATTTTTCCCGTGCAAGGGATTTCATGCCTCTAAGAACCCTCTGATCTAAAGATGAATCTAGAAGTTGTGCTGAAAAAGACAGGTTGGTTCCTAGCTTCTTGCGGGTGCTCCTGGTTTTTAATGGAGAAAGCTCCAGCCCAAGGCCTTGAGACCCTGCTAAATCTGACCCGTTGGGATCCCCAGTGCTAGAGGAAGCCCCAAGATCACCCTTAGTCTCAGAAACCTTATAAAAAAAATTACCCATGTACATCTGAAGTGAAATAGGATCAGTGATCTCCCTAATAAGAGAGATCGGAGTGTTTATCATGTTATCCAATACCGGGTCACTAGATATGACCCCGGAAGACCTTTGTCCTGGACAAAAATCATCTACAAAAGTTTTAGCCGAGGGACAAGAGGACAATGTCTCAGAGATGTTTATAGGCTTAGGTAAGGGTTCCACAATAGCCACTGACCAGGGTGGTAACGGAGCCGTAGAAACAGGGTGTTTCCCCAAGTGTGGACTCGACTGTGGTAACCAGTTAGATGAGTGAGGGCTAACTAGTTGGTCCCCTGGAGACTGTTGTCTCGGAAAACAAGAATCTACAAAAGTTTTAGTCAGGGGACAAGCTAAAAAAGGCTCAGATAAGTTTACAATCTTGGGTAAGGGTTCCACAAAATCCACAGACTAGGGTGGTAACGGAACGGTAGAAATAGGGTGTTGCCCCAAGTGTGGACTCGACTGGGTAACTAGTCAAACAAGTGAGAGCTATCCATTTGGTCCCTCTCCTAGGAATTCAGAGAAAAATAAAGAGATGGACACACAGACTTGAGCTTACTGATAAAGGTGGAGGCCAATCTCCCAACTTCATCCTCCTCACTCAGAGCAACATAATCCCTCACGTCCTGTGGTTCCTCCAAATCCATGTAATGGTCCTTATAGAGTTCATCCCAATTCTCCTCAAGGTTCGGAGGCCCCTGTGCCGAGTGACAATCTTTGCACAGATGTCCAGTGCATCTGCATAGGGAGCATTGAAAAGGTACCCCTGGGTAATCCAGACGTTGAACAAAGAGATGTCCTCTCCAGTCAATATCCAAGGATTCATGCAACCATGCGTGAATATCCACCTCAACAAGTACTCTAGCCATGCATTTATCTGTAGACTGAAGGGCATCTTCGTCTACTCTGATGAAGAGGCACAACACATTACCAATCTCCTCGAGTTCCCTGGAGCTCCACAGCTGCAAAGGGAGCCCTGGACGAAGCACCTAGAGATGGCGAAAACTAAAATACTCAAAGTTAGGATCGAAGTGAATGTGCCAACTTTTGAGCATTAAGCTCCCTCCCTTGTAGCCCCAAAACTGTCCAAGAATGAGTTCTATGTCCTTGAGGGTTTTGAAGATGAACATCATCCAACCTCTAGGCAAGTACCACACCTCTGATGAATATCCTAGGACTAGTTCCCAGGTATTCACCATCCAGGCAACCAAAGGGATTTTACAATGCGACTGATAGGCATATCTCCCCACCAGTGCGCACATGGAAAGATTGCAGGAGTCCTCCAAGCCAACATCATCCCCCATAACAATCCTCCTCTTTGTTTTCTTCGGCTTCCACACCTTTGCTTCATGTTTCATCCTCCCCCTCTATGTAGTGCTTTGACCTCCCGCAATCGTTGTAGGTATGTCGTTCAGGGTAAGTGTAGAACTAGAGAGCTTAGCAGCCCGAGCAACAAAATGTGTACCCATCCCACCAAAATTCTAAGAGATACCACTCCCCTCAGCGCTTCTCATAACTACCGGTGAGGAACTCTGTGTAGGAAGAGTGATGCCCTGTAGAAAACTTTGCTTTCCTTCATGTGGTAAGGACGTCGAAACTGAGGTGTTAACATTTAAGAAAGACTTTAAGTTACTGCAACCCATAATATCCTTACACATCTCGTCCACCGAGGTAAACATCCCTTCTTTCTCCCGTAGCTCCTCATCAGCTGCACCCATTAGTGTGTTGGAAAACTGAGAGGGGGGGGTGAATCAGTTGTTACCGTGCTTAAACAATAATGCTTATTTTAAATTATTTGCAGAGCACTTAATGACAATCACAATAATGCAGGGAAGTAAGCAATAGAGCATTCAACATCATTGTCACATATGAAATATACAGAGACCGATATTTCCTGAGGAAACCCATAAAGGGTAAAAACATCTTCTTCTTTATATGAAGTAATATTTACATTATGTACATTATCATACATATGAGCTCCAACTCATTGTGAGGCTACAACCTCTGTATTGCAAGCTGCAACTTGCTGAGAGCACCAACTAGAAGGAAGCACCAACTCCCTGGTTTCTCTAGCACCCACTAGAAGGAAGAACCAAATCCCTAAATGTTCCAGCTCCAACTGGATGGAAGCACCAACTTCCAGTCACACAGGCACCAACTTGTACAACAGAGAACAACAGTTCTCCCTTGCGCCACCCTGCCACCCTGGTTTTTCTGGCTGCAACCAGATGGAAGCTACAACTCCCTGTGCTCAAGCACCCACTTGAACCTCTGAGGACAACGGTCCTCCCTAGCGCCTCCCTACCACCCTGGAATATAAATCTTTGCTATATGTAAATTTAACACAGTGATACACTATTTATCATTGGCTTACCAGACTTATCATTGTTCTTCTATGCTACTCTGCTCTCTCGTATCAGTGTCTCTTTGTCTGCATCTTCTTACACTTTCTGAACTTCTTTTTTTCTCTACAAGAGCACCTCATCCTTCATTTATTGTCTTATTTTCTTGTTTCCCACATCCTTGTGCTTTCTGTGCTTCTTCCTTTTATGCTATGTGCGCCATTTCCATTCAATGTATTTCAGTTGTTGCACACTCCTCCTTCTACACTCCTGAATCCCCCTCAACAACAGCAACCCCCATCTCTTCTTTGTTCTGCATACTTATAGTCTCTGTGCACCTTGTGCATGCTATCTCCCCATGCTTCTGCATGCTCTCTCCATGTCGAGTGCTCTGCCTGATCATCATGGCAACTCTTCAGCTTCTGTGGCAGTTGAACCCATGTGTCCATCATCACTGGGTGTTATGCTAAGATTCCTTAGCCTGTCTCACAGTTGAGACTCTTCATCTTCTCTATCAAAGTCAAGTTGATCCTCTCTGTTGCAGTTACAGGCTTCAACACTCTTCCATCTGTCAATCACCTCTAAGAATAGTCTTCATTCCACTCAAATATGCCTTGAACCTCTTCATCCTCTCTGGCAATCACACTGAGGCCTGTTTCATTCCTCTGGCAGAACCCATCAGTCATTTCTAGTAGTTACACTCTGAAGTGAAACAGTAGCCCTCTGATCATACTTAAATTCACCTGCACCGTTGGATTGGATCCGTAGGATCTTGCGTTTATTTTGCATTTCGGCATTTCGGAATTTCGGCATTCTTATGGTGAAGAGTCTTGATTCTCCATGTCCCAAACTCTGAAATGGAGCTTGTCTCTTCGATATCTTCTCTACAGCTCTTCGACGATGTGACCACCGGCGGTGACCAAGGCCTACACCAAAAAGGTGTTTTCACATTTCGCATTTCAGAATTTCGGGACTCCTTTGATGAAGAGTCTCAACTCTTGACTCTTCTAACTCCCGGTATCTGAACCTCCAAAATGGAGTCGGATCAATGGTCCACACTCTTGATGATTCGACAGTCTAGATCTCTTCGTGATTTCGCATATCATGATTTCAACATTCTTGATGTGAGAGTTCTTGACAATTCCAAGTCCCGGTATCCAAAACTCTTAAATGGAGTCGGATCAATGGCATTTCGGCATTTCGCATTTTGTCATTTTGGGACTCCTGTGGTGAGGATTCTCGGTGCTTAACTCCTCCAATTCCCGGTATCTGAAGTTCCGAAATGGAGTTGGATCAAAGATTTGGTATTTCGTTGTTTCGCATTTTGGCGATTCGACATTTCGACACTCCTATGGTGAAGTGTTTCGACACTTCAACTCCCGGTATCCGAGACTCCAAAATGGAGTTATTTCCTGGTCTGCGAAGCTCTTTGTTGGTGTGCCTATTTCGTGATTTCGGAGTTTCGCATTTCGGCAATTCAGCATTTCGGCACTCCTATGATGAAGTGTTTCGACACTTCAAATCCCGGTATCAGGGACTCCAAAATGGAGTTATTTCCTGGTCTATGAAATTCTTTGTTGGTGATCCTATTTCGAGTTTCAGGTTTTTGAGGTTTCACATTTCGCGATTCCAGGACTCTTGATGATGAAGAGTCTTGACTCTTCCAACTCCCGGTATACGAAACTGTCCTCCTGCCTTCGGGATTTCGTAACCCCGCTTCACCTTGCTGTTTAAAGAATGTGCAGGTTCTCTTGGATCCAACGTCGGTCGGACCTCGGGCTCAGATCTGACGTCCATCGAGAATTCTTAATGGGATCCAAAGATCATTGTCGCTTCTCCTCCTAGGCTTTCGTTGTCCCTGTTTTTCCATCGTTGCATACTTTGATCTCTCCATCAATGACAATCACACCTGCCATCAATGATAATCACAACATAGTGCAATGACCTCAGATTCCATGCCAAAACCACCCCCAAGCACCCGACGGGATGCCACCTTAGTTCAAGAGTCATGTCATGGAATTGTAAGTAGTTGGAGGGAGTTAAGGTTCATTAATGCAGGAGAGGACAGGATGGAGGTTAATCAATGACTCATGTCCAATATTTGAAACTCCCCCTGTGAGTAAAATAAATCAACCTCCACCTATGGTCTTCACCTGTCGTCTTAAAAGAGAGGTTATGTCATCTTACATCAATATGCGAGAGGCCCTATTGTAACTCTATCATAAATTCCTCCATATCTGTTGAGGTGTATAAGAAGTGACTCATAGTAAAAACCAAAATGACCACATGCCAGTGTTGAGGGATAAGGCCCAGTCAAAACCCTGTCATTAAAAATGCAACCCACAAAACTTTTATTACTAATGATCCTCGCTCATGCTCTTCCTCCGAAAAATAATAAGTCTTATCTAAAATAATGATCCTCATTGACGCTCTTTCTCTAAAAACTAATAAGTTTTATCTAAAATAATTGTAAAAATTAGAATTATCTAGCGCACAACTACTTGTCTTAAGAGGCTTTTGACATCTAAAGACTAATCCTCCCCCAAAAATGGTTTGAAAATTTATGTAATGTGAGATTTCTTTAATTAATTTAAGTTATAATCATTGAAGCATGTTACAAAGTTTTTCATTCTTTGTAAGTCTTTCATAAAGTTTTTTCTTTTTTC
>ML784018.1:936870-962841 GCA_009831015.1 Picea engelmannii
CCCTACATTAAACACTTTAGTTTATAATGATAAGTTTACTAGAAATGTCATTAAAAAATGTAAAAAAACATCCATGACTCCTTACTAATGAATCTAACCTCTTTAGTGATATATATATATATATATATATATATATATATTTCAAAAGTTTAAATCAACTAGTTATCATCAATGTTCTTACCATTTAATTAGTTATATGATTCAAATCCTCTAAATTAAACACTTTAATTTACATGGATAAATTTACTAAAAATGTCATTAAAAAATTAGAAAAACATTCTCTAAATTTCCTTAGAAAGCTTTTCTCTAAATTTCCTTACAAATTTTTACCATCTAAATATATTTATATATTTTTAAATTATCTACTTATTTACTTTAACATTTAAAATATCTATTATTTACTTTAAATGCTTAATCCTTTCAATATTTTAATTAAAAAAAAAAAATTTATTTACTTTAACATTTAAAATATCTATTATTTAGATTAAATGTTTAATCCTTTCAATACTTTAATTAGGAAAAAAAAATCCTTTAAAAAGGTGATAAACAAATCTATGGAAATTATTAAAATCATTGGTTTAATAGCTAGTATATTTGTATTCTTACTTGTATTATAACACGGACTTCATTACTTAATTATAAGTACTATTTAATTGTTCAGTTTTGTATAATATAATATGATATTTTGATTAAATTAAAATATATTTTTTTACTTAAATTAAAAATAATATTCTTTATTTCATTTGCATATTTTCAATTAAATTTAAAAATCTAAAACAATATATTAAATTAAAAATAATATTCTTTATTTCATTGGCATATTTTCAATTAAATTTAAAAATCTAAAACAATATATTATATATAAACATAAGTAGTGAAATCTTAAATAAGGTAAGCCTCACATTGTCACTTTACAATCATATTTAACTCATCTTTAATTAAAATGTTGCACATGGTTACAGGAATCCAGCATTTCCAAACAACTATTAGTTCACTTATGGCTCAAACTTATCAAAAATGCATTCCCAAAAGGTCCAAAACTATACAACCAGTTATAAAATCAGGATGTGTTATGACTATATAGGGAGCGTGCACACATGCGCCATCAAAAAACGCTGGAAAATCGCATATGCGCTCAATGCGCGATTGTGGACACAAAAAGCCGCACACAACTCAGAACGGTGCATTTATGATGTTGGTCGACCTCCCACCCACTTCTGGTTCAACTTCCAAGTCGATTTGACATCCAAATCTCGGTTGAATCCGACTGGGTCACTGGTCAAATACCTAAAGGTGCCCTAAACAGCCCCTTATTCACACTAAAAGCTAGTTGCATAATACCTCAAAGTTATGCTATAAAAAGAGGCCATGGGTGCACTACATTTCAAGGAATTCATTTGTAAGGTTATATTGTTGCTATTCTCTTGGGGAATCCTCTTTTCTCATCAAGAGCATACTAGCACCATTCCATTTGAGCTATTCACATCACCTTTTGAGTGAATTAGCTTAGGATTCTTTTACAAATGATTTATAATGATAAATAGTTATTTAAAGTACTAGACATTTTTTATTTCTTATGATAAAAAATTCAAATTAAAAATTGAAAATAAACTATTTAAATTCTTATAAAATGATGAAAATATCAAAGACAAAAAAAAGTTTTATTGTTATAAAAACACCATCAATGTCAAGCTTGATAATTCATACTACTCTAATAAATTGCAAGCTTCACGAAAAAATGTACAACTAACTATAGTACATATGTTTAAAGTAATATCTACAACCGCAATTTGATTCAATAAATCTTAAATCAAGACAAACCTAATTAAATTTGGAGATTTTTTTTGTAAATATATAATCATATAAAAAAAATGTCTTAATAAATAATTTCATGATTTTAATTTCTCAATTTCTTTATGTGGGTCCTACAAACCAAATTGATCTGAAAAAAACCTTAAGAGCATAGGTGATTCACTAGTAAAATAATAACCATATTACATGTATTCATAGTGAGGTTTAAAATTAGTTAAAAAGAATTCATTATATCTATAATATTAAGGGGTTGGGAATAATTTAAATTAAATTATGAATATATTTGTGGGAGTCAAACTAACCAAAATTTTAGGAGCATGAGAGAGTTAGCATTGCTTGGAGATATCTCTTTGTGAATTTTTTTGAAGTAAAACATTTCACTAAGAATAAATTCATAAATCTCTAACCTTTATAAAAAAATTCTAACATATATGTTATATGTATTACATGTATTATATATAACATATAATCATGAAATTTACTCATTAAACAATGAAAATCATTATACATTTCATAATAGATGGATTTAAAAATAAATTGGTTATTTGATTCCTAAAGAACATATGAGATAGACCCACTCAAAATTCAACATATAATAAACAATTAGTTTTAAAATAAATGACTAATACATATGTCAAACACATATATCAAATATTTAAATCAACATATTAAGAAAGAAAAATAATAAATGATATAAAAATATATATACTTACAATATTTAATGAAAATAAAACAAATAAAAAAATTTAATATCTTATAAAAAAAAATATTATATCGTACAAAAATTTAAATATTTAAAAAATATAAAATTAAAATAATAAATAATATAAAAATATATATCTAAAATATATATACTTACACTATTTAATAAAAATAAAACAAATAAAAAAATTTAATATTTTATAATAAAAAAAAATTATATCTTACAAAAATTTAAATATTTAAAAAATATTAAATTAAATAAACTTTCATCCATCCAATCCCAGCATCATCTCCAATCCAATAACCATCGATCATCGAGGAGGATGTTGATCAAATGTTTTTAGGCCAATGACTCTTGATGGAGGCCCTTCCAAACCCAGCTCCCAGCTCACTTTAGTTATGTTGTATGTTTAGTTTCATATGTTTCTAGATATTTAGTTGGCCCATTTTGTTTCATAGAACTATATGTCTTTTGATCTTAATTTTGAAGAATCGCATGATATTTGTCTATTTTAAAGTTAAGTTTTGGATAGAACTGACATAACATACTTAATAAAAACTAACAAATTTCATATCATAAATCATAAATGTAATTTTTTAATACAATATTAATATATAAATAAAATAATTTAAAAAAAAACTTAATAATAATAATAATATCTTTAATCCATTAAAATATACTTTAATATTTAAAAATAAAATATATTTTAATATTTAAAATATTTATTATTTATTCTAAATGCTTAATCCTTTCACTGCCTTAATCCCAAAAAAGTGATCATTTGAAAAGGTGATAAACAAATTGTGGAAATGATTAAAATGATTGGTTCAATAACTCCTGTATTTTTCTTTTTACTTTAATCATAACCTGAAATACTTTATAACTACTTTACTTAATTATAAATACTTATAATGGTTTAATTTTATATAAATATAATATAATATTAACTTAAAACTTAACTATAAGAATAATTTTAAAATTTTATTTTAAAAAAAAATTCCATATAAATTTAATAACAGTGAAAAGAAAATCCCACAGCATTAACATATGAATTTATTCACAATTTATGCCTTTTTCAAAGACAACCATTTATATTCTCTCAAAAAAAAACTTTTTTATAAATACTTTTAACATTTAATTTATATTTCCTCAAATAAAGTTTTTATAAAAATACTTTTAACATTTATGCACAGCATTAACATATGAATTTATTCACAATTTATGCCTTTTTCAAAGACAACCATTTATATTCACTCAAAAAAAAACTTTTTTATAAATACTTTTAACATTTAATTTATATTTCCTCAAATAAAGTTTTTATAAAAATACTTTTAACATTTATGCCTTTTCAAAGGTAACAATTCATATTCCCGCAAAGGAAACTTTTATATAAAAATACTTTCAGCATTGAAGCTTTGCTTTGGCTTAGTAAAACAAAACAATTGAAATGTAAATATGTGAGTGTTTAAATTATACACATGCATATTTGGCATCATGCATTTCATCATTTATAATGCATATTTAGTATTATGCACTTCATTATTGATAATGTATTATTGATAATGTGTAATGAATAATATTTTTGAAAAAAAAAAAAAAAAAAATCATAGATCTCTTTTTTTAATAGTTAATATGATTTACATCTAGATGAGGCAAAATATCATAGGGAGAAACTCTCACCATTCCAGAGACAGTTAACAACAGTAGTTTGGTCTGTATGTACCATACATCTATCCACCCTACACAAACTGTTGGGATTTGGTAACAACGACTTCTTTTAATAATGGATTTGGATCTTATTATTTTGCATTGGTTACAACTAAAATAGACCAAGTTAGAATATGGATAGGGATTGCATTTAATAATAAGTTTCTTGTAAATGTATATAAATACATGTAAGCTCGTAAAGGCAAAGGAGAGAGATAGAGTGAGAACTTCCAAGTCTGTTGTAATCTCCATGATCTGAATAATAAGACAATCGATGCCTATGTTTGGTGGACGTAGCCCAATGTTTGGGTGAACCACGTGAAATCCATGTGTTCCTTATCTGTGTGATTGTTAATTATCATATGTGAATTGTGTTTTCCACATTTGCAATTCTAACAAGTGGTATCAGAGCTGGTTGGAGGAGCGTCAAATTCTCAGAAGAGCTGCGGGAGTGAAATCTGTGTGAAGTGCGTCGAGTTCAACATCGTCGCAGGTCCCTCCTCTCGAAAGGTACGACGTCTTATTACCTGAACTTACCTTGATGCAAAAATACTGAAATCATCGTGGTTTAGGGTTGAAGAACAATGCATAGATCTTTCAAGATAGTCGCACTCCAAATGTATCAGGGGGTGCAGAGACTCTTTAAGATCACTGCACTCCAGTGGTAGCGAGAGATGCGGAAATTCCTCTTCAACATTCGCATGTTTCTTTTCTTTTGAAAAACTTATGGTATTTTATAAAACGTGAACAAGTCATGTGGAGGCTGTTTTTTAAAAAGGGTTTACTATATTTGGAATATAGTATGTAAAAAGGTATAAAGTGAATTAAAAAGGTGAAGGAGTGTATGTTTGAAGGTGAATGCTTATAAAAGGTGTTTTCTTTTTTTCTTTTTTAAATAAAAGGTGAGATTTATATATTGGCATTCTAATATTGCATTTAATATCAAACTTACATTAAACTTTTTATTAAACTTTTTCTTTTAAACCTTTTTTTTTATGTTTATATTATTATTCCTCCACATATTTTTTAAAGGGCTTTGGTTATTATAAGTAGTGATTTGGGTATTAGGTGTTTTTGTGCTAATGGTTAAGATGCAAAGTTCAAAGTTTGAAGTTGAAAAGTTCAGTGGTAAAAGCAATTTTGAGCTCTGGAAGCTCAAGATGCAGGATTTACTGGTGCAACAAGGGTTGCAAAAAGCATTGGCATGCAAGTCAAAGAAACCAAAAGCCATGACGAATGGGGAATGGGAAGATCTAGATGCAAAATCTCTTAGTACCATTTGTTTATGTCTGGCGAATGATGTTCTATTTAATATCGTAGGAGAGGATACAACATCAGGCTTATGGAGCAAGTTGGAAAGTATATATATGACGAAGCCCTTGACGAGCAGAATCTACTTGAAGAGACGGTTGTACAGTTTGCAGATGAAAGAAGGTACAAAAGTTGTTGACCATTTAAATACCTTTAATACCCTTATAGTTCAATTGACTAGTATGGAAGTTAAATTCGAAGATGAAGATAAGGATATTACACTATTGTGTGTGTTGCCTGAGTCTTGGAATAATATAGTCACCTCTATTAGTTTTAGCTCAACAAATTTTTTAGATTGTGACTCTGTTGTGGGAGCTTTGTTAGCTGAGGAGATGAGGAGAAAATCTAGTAAAGAAACCTCAACTTCAGAGGTGATGCTGGTCAGAGGTCGAACTAAAGAGCATAATGAGAGAAGTTTTTCTCGATATAAGTCAAGACACAGAAAAGGTAAAGCAAAATGTTGGTATTGTGGCAAAACAAGGCATCTCAAGAAAGATTGCTAGAAGAGAAAGGAATCTGAGGAAAACTCTACGAAGGAAGCAAATTTGGCTGTAACAAATTCAGGTATGACTAATCAAGTTTTATCTGTTTCTAGTAATTTACAATATCAAGAAGAATGGAAGTTAGATTTAGGTGCCTCCCACCACATGTGCTCACATAGAAATTGGTTAATTTCTTACCAATTTGTTGATGAGGGTGTACTGTTTATGGGAAATGGTATTCCCTGTAAAACTGTTGGGGTTCACAGTATTAGAATCAGGATGTTCGATGGTATTGTTAGGGAATTAACGGATGTTAGATATGTACCTAAGCTTAAATCAAATTTGATTTCATTAGGAGTGTTGGATTCTTGTGGATATAAGTATACAGGTCAAGGTGGAGCACTCACATTGTCGAAAGGTAGTTTAGTAGTGATGAAGGCAACAAAGGTTCATAACCTTTATAAGTTGGAAGGGAGTACTGAAGTAGCATTTGAAGTGGCAAATGTATCTTCTTGTTTATGGCAGATGCATCAAGGTCATAAGAGCAAGAAAGAATTGCATGTACTGGTAAGCGGTAAATCATTTCCAGACTTAAAATCTTTGTTTCTAAATTCCTGCTTGTTTTATATCTCTGCAAGTTATGATGGTGGTATAAAGGGATGTTGTGTGTGGGATCTTACTTCTCACAAGGTCATCATTGACAGAGATATAGTATGTATGGAACAACCAAAAGGGTTGATTCAAGATCGCAACAGTAAATTTACTTGCATGCTAGAAAATTCATTGTATGGCCTATTGGTACCCATGCAAATATACAAGAGGTTTGAATCCTTCATAGTGATTCATAATTTTTCAAAGGGTAGGAATCACTATACAGTTTATAGTACATTCATAGTATTGATGTTATGTGTTGATGATATGCTCGATGCAAGCCAAAGCATGCATAAAATCAGTAAGAAAATGACTCAGGTGGACAGGACAATTCAGATGAGGGATCAAGGAGAGGAAAAACAAATTATGGGCATGGAAGTATATAGAGATGGTAATGGTAAGTTGTGGTTGGAGTTCAGTATGAACATTGTAAAACTAGTTTTTATCCCTCTTGCTTTCCATTATAATTTTTCTTCAAGCATAGGGTCTGTCTATAAAGAAGAAAAGGTTATGTCTCGTGTAAGTTCAGTAGGAGGTCTGTTGTATGTGATGAAATGGTTAAGACCAAATGTTTCACATGCTAATGATGTTGTCAGATACATGACAGATTCAGGTGTTGCAGTGAAATGGATGCTTCAGCGTTCGAGAAGCACAAATGTCACCTATAATGGTTACACTGAGATGGCATGTGATAATTGTAATGTATATTTTACAGGTGTTTTGGATATGAGGAGATATATCATTAAATATGTCTCACAACACAGTTGTGGAAGACATGTTGGAGGTGGAGTGACCCCTCGGGAAATCCAAACTCGTGCAAGTCACACAGGTGAGATCATGAAACCAGTTTTATTAGAGAAGTTGCAGTGGTGCTTGGCTTCTCTTGGCTTGCAGAAAAGGTGATGAACAAAAGGAAGGAGCAAGGGAGCAAGGTATCAGGTTAATTGTTGTGAAGGTGGAGATTGTTGGGATTTGATGACAACAAATTCTTCTAATGATGGATTTGGATCCTATTATTTTGCATTGGTTACAACTAAAATAGACCAAGTTAGAATATGGATAGGGATTGTATTTAATAATCAGTTTCTTGTAAATGTATATAAATACGTGTAAGCCCGTAGAGGCAAAGGAGAGAGAGACAAAGTGAGAACTTGCAAGTCTATTGTAATCTCCATGATCTTAATAATAAGACAACCGATGCCTATGCTTAGTGAACGTAGCCCAACGTTTGGGTGAACCATGTGAAATCCCCGTATTCCTTATCTGTGTGATTATTAATTATCATATGTGAATTGTGTTTTCTATATTTACAATTCTAACACCAACTATGTGTGTTATATTATATAGCACACACTCTGCATTATATAATATAACACAATAACACACACTGTGTGTGTTATATTATATAACACACAGTATGTTATATAATATAACACAGTGATAACAAATAACAAATAGTAACAATTAAAGGAGTTCTATATTACAAATAGTTTAGATTGATAATATTCTTCATTGTTAATATAGTTTGTCAGTGACATAGTTAACTATTTACCAACAAAAAAAAATAACAATATGATCTAGTTTTAGTATTATATATATAAAAAATTGTAATTAATCATTATTTAATTTACATTATATTTATTATTACAATAAATAACAATATGATATAGTTTTAATATTATTAATATATATATATATAAATTTGTAATTAATCATTATTTAATTCACATTATATTTATTATTACAATATTTCAATTTTGTATATAAAGTGATATAAACTCACAAATAAGATAGATGTTACAATCGTTTTAATACTAAAATGTAAAATACATCTAATAGTATAGTAATACTGAAATATAAATACATTTAATAATATAGTATAACAACTATTAGCATATTTATATTTTTATGTTTTATGTTTTCAATATAAAAATTGAACTAAATTATTATATTATATGTTTTTATAAAGAATTTTTCTTTATATTTATTTTATAAAAAAATTCATTTAAATTTAAATTAAATTTTATTAAATAATCTACTTGCTAAAAGATGTTTCACTTTAATTCTAACAAAAATGTATTCATAAATTGGTTCTGTGATTTAAATTTAAAGTTGCATGCATTAAATTAAATTAAATTGTATTTTTTTTAAAATTTTAAGATAATGATAATGTTTATTATTATTTATTGAGATTAATTAATCAAATTGAACTAAATTATTATATTATATATTTTTATAAAGAATTTTTCTTTATATTTATTTTATATAAAAATTCATTCAATTTTAAATTAAATTTTATTAAATAATTTACTTGCTAATTACATGAAAGATGTTTCACTTTAATTCTAACAAAAATATATTCATAAATTGGTTCTCCCATGTTGTTTTAGTGTGATTTAAATGAAAGATGTTTCACTTTAATTCTAAATTAAATTGTATTTTTTTTAATTTCTTTAAGATAATATAATGTTTATTATTGTTTATTAAGATTAATTAATCAAATTGAATTAAATTATTATATTATATGTTTTTATAAAAAAAAAATCTCTATATTTATTTTATATAAAAAATTCATTCAATTTTAAATTAAATTTTATTAAATAATCTACTCACTAATTACATGAAAGATGTTTCACTTTAATTCTAACAAAAATGTATTATAAATTGGTTCTCCCCTGTTTTAGTGTGATTTAAATTTAATGTTGCATGCATTAAATTAAATTGTATTTTTCTTAAATTCTTTAAGATAATGATAATGTTTATTATTGTTTATTGAAATTAATTAATCAAATTGCTTTAATGTTTTAGTTTTATGATTAAAATTGTTATAAGAAAAAAAATTAACTTTATTTTGAAAACTTATATTTATTAGGAATTTAACATGTTACTTTTACTAAATGAATTTGAAAAAAAAATAACATTCCTTTCAATTGATTAGGTTAAATTAGATTAAGAAGTTATAAAGATAATTAATATTATATATATTTTAGAATTAACCTTTTATATTTATATATAGAGAGTATTTCAAGATATTGTTTTTCACCCTCTACTTTCTTAATATTACTAAGAGTAAAAAATATTTATTTTTACATTTATTAGATTTTCTCTCTTAATAATTTTCAAAACTGATTAAAATATATTTTAATTTAACATTATTAATATTATTTTTTAAACTATTTACTATTTGCATTTAAATTTATTTCTTTATATAAACTTTCTTTTAGTATTTTTTAGGTTATCATGATTCATGACTATAGTTGTTAATTTATAAGGAGGACAGCAGTCACCATCAATGAGGGTTGATTTATCATTGTTATTCAACCTATGTTGATTAGTAAAAGTGTAGAATATTCAATGTCTTTAAGCCTTGAGTAAATAAAGAAGATAAACTCTTAGCCAATTAAAATTAATTTTAAATCATTACTCCAAAATCAAAAAATTATTTTAATTTAAATAATATTAAAAAAAATTATCTCCTTTATAATCATTTTTTTTAAACAAAAAGTATTGTATTACCTTGGGTTAGCAAAAATTACACATGTATGTATTGTATTACCTAAGGTTAACAAAAATTACACATGTCTGAGTATACAGTAATGGAAACCAAAATACATGGACACTATTATTCAAAAACCTTAAGAGACATCTGTCAAAAACATGGGGACTTAGGACTTGCCACCTGTTCTACCACAAAAGTGGAAACCAAAACAAGCGGTGGAGTGAGCGCCCCAACCAGCTAGTGAACCAGAACCAAAGTTTGTGATGCACAAAAGACTTTTAACACTAAGACCAGAGAAAAAACATGTAAGAGAACTAGACATGAGGCGAACCTGGATGTCCATCCTGGGGAATTCAGAAGGCGAAAGGTTGACAGCAAGTTGGGCATCAACTTTTCATAGGCTGGCTTGACAGGGAGTCATACAGGACGTCCAAGCGCTTCCTGAGGGTGTGTTGGTTGTGCAGTTGCTCTGCCAAATCCTTGCGCATCTCAAAGATCAAGACCAAGATGCAGAATCCGTAGCAGGTTCCTCTTCCATAGTAGCACCAAAATTCTTACAAGATTGCTCCTCCTGAAGAGGGATTTCCTCTTCCACGATCCAGCATGTCTTAGCTGGCTCCTAGAAAATCAAAAGGGTAGTGGTGCAAGTGGTTAGTTGTTGTTCTGAGGTGTTCATCAGCAAAAATGGCAGAATTTCCTCTCACTTGGGTGGAATTTCCTCTTCCACCGAACAACCTCCATGGAGACCCTCTGTGTTTGATGGACGGGGCTCTGGTTGAGCCACCTCATGCCAATTTTGATCAGAGAAGGGTGAGTGGTCTGAACTACCGCTTGGGATGAGAGTGAGAGAGGTTGGTCCTGGGCGTTTGTGCATGTCGAACCAGATGTAATAGGTTGGCCCTCATCGGGACTTACCTTTCTAGCGAGGCATGGGTAAGCAGAGCGCAGGAAAAATGGAATCAACAGTGGTGCGAGCAAGAGACGTAGGATAGAAAGCCAAGGCGCGGAGCAAAGCAAGCAGAATTCGATAGTGAACTGCGTCCAAATACCCAAGATAAAACCCCCCGCAGGACAATAAGAGAAGGAGGACGGAGGATTTTATGGCTCTGGTAGCCATAAGTGCTAGAGTAATGGCCATTAGTTGTATCGTACTGGTGCCAAGGAGTCAAACTCGAATCTCCATTAAAACAAGGGAGGAGGGTGGCTGCGAGGAGCCTTAACTACCCTCGTATCTACGCTCCATGTGTCACCCCATCCAGAGAATCTCTTTTATAATCATTATAATCATGTTAAAGTTATTCTTATTTAAATTTAAAACATAAAATATATATAATAATAATAATAATATATTTTTAAGATCAAGACCAAGCTAGACACCAAATTGATGTATGAGAACTCTCCACCCTTAATGATAATATATATATATATATATATTAAATCAAAATTAAATATAACTATATATTTCAACTTAATAATATTTTATGAATATAATTTTTTTTAACTTCATACTTTTCTACTTTAATTTAAATTTTTTAACTTTCCGTTTTTCTACTTTAATTATTTATGTGCGTGAGGACGATATTTAAACCAAATCTTCCGACACTTTACACCTCATTGCTCTGGGTGCAACCAGCAAAGCTCGGCAAAGCCAGCTCAGACATCGAGATCATGTCGTCCTTGACTAACTGGCTTCTAAGTAATTGGTTCATCGATCTCAAACCCTTCTCATTAAACAGACAGTATTGTCACCTGTACACAGAAGAAATCTTTCAGTTAGATTCGATTCGTTACGTCATAGTAATATCCTTTTGTTTGGTCTGTGATCCCTATCGCCCCGTTAAATCTATATTCTCGCCATTGTTCTTTTTGTTGAAGAATACTGCAGCTGATTTGATTTTTCTGAATAACATTGACAGGGTTTCGCAGTGGAAATCGACCCAAAGAACGCGGAGAGGAGAAGTTACAGGCTCAGATCCGCCATTATAAATTTGGATGGAAGGCCATCTGACGAACTTTGTTTCGGCTCTGAAATTCAAGTTAACGAATAATAGGTCGAAGAGAAGTTACGGTAAGATGGAGCGGACACAGAGCATGAAGGCAGAAGAGCGGAGCAAGCGTGCACAGAGATTGATCCACAAAACGCTTAAGCTCGCCGATAAACCTGGTCGGAGAGCGGTTTCATAATTTCACCATGTATTCTGATTATGGCAGCTCTTATTATATTCTGATTGTCTGTATTGTTTTGTCAGCTATTGGATTTCTGAAGAGATTGTGGATCAGGTTTAGTCTGGTATTTTATGCAAATTCATTTCTGAGAGTTTTCTGTTCGTTATGGATCGTTTATATCTGTGTCCCGTTATCGGACAGAGATAACAATCATCCATAAACAAGGGTTCATTTTCAACTGTGTTATGGAAGGATTTTTTTCTCTGGCAAATCAATTGATCTGAAAATTTTATATGCAACAAGGGTTCATTTTCAACTGTGTTATGGAAGGATGTTTTTCTCTGGTAAATCAATTGATCTGAAAATTTTATATGCAGCATAGCCATCATCGATCATCGCACTACTAGCCTATAATCCGTGGATTCCAGAATTCGCCATAATAATCCTCGTCCTATTAACATAGTAATTCTAGTTTTCTGTCTAAACCTAGAAACATTATATGATTTACTATCTTAATTGTTTATACCTAATAACACTATATGATTTACTGTCTTAATTGTTTCCTGATAAGATTGTTGCGATAATGAAATTGATTTGTTTCAWAGACTTGGATYTAGTYAGGTGRGTTAGCTTGAGTGGATGAATTCTGTGGTTATAATGYAAGGRTCTTGWRTATTGTTGARAGTRTTTYTRGATAAGAGTTGTGTAYTTGGTTTAYTCTCAAACAGTATKTCTAACTGTGAAAAYTTACATTCTCAGATATTGTTGAGATGGTWAGAYCTCACTATGAYTCGATGACCAACTATATTGTTGAAATTGTTGARCCTCAYTRGATGTCACTCATGATCTCATGATATTGRCAGATTATTAGACCTCRCTATGAYTCCATAAAAATCAAATCCTTGACCAACTATATTGTTGAAATTGTTGAGCTYACTGGATTTCACTCATRATGTTGGCAGTTTCCTTTGAGTCTGATCCAAATAAACAAGTCAAAATGGAAAAGCTAATCGTGCTGCTTCATGATGATATTAATGGATTTGGTGGCCTATTATTTGGTGATAGTCTGACACTTGAGTTCCCTTCCAAGTCTGTATTGCTTTATGGATGCTTGCTGTTACAGAAGGGAGGAAATGTTATTTTCATGATATAACCTCTTGAGCCATGGAATAATCGGCCAACCTCTTGGGGTAGATTTTCATACATATTGGCCCTTTGGCTGCTGGCGTCTTCATAATCTAATGAAGCCTATTCTCTGTCACCTGGTTGTAGTTCGTAAGTTCCTCCAGTTTTTCATTGATGGTTGCGTGCTCCTCTTGCCTGATGTTCCTAAGACTGTCACCCTTCGGATTCTTCCATGAAGTATTGACTGATGTGCCAAATCTAACCAATATTCTAAATCTAATTGCCTGAATATTTCAATAAATGATGATGTTACTACCGTTGTTTTCATGTTCTCCTTCATATCCCTGCCCATAGGTTTGACCCATATCCAAATCTGAATCACTGATCTTCCAGAGAATGATAATGGCTGGGGAGACTCGTCTTACTGTGGATAGAGTAAGAAGGATGCTACACGTCTCTTGCAAGAACTCATTGAAAAAATTTGGTTGACCAGGAAATGTAACATATGGTTGACAAGGAAACGCAACATAATCTTTATGAATTTTGCATGAGTCTCACTGTATAGAGTAAGCAGGTTGCTACACTTCTATTGCAGGTATTTTTTACAAGACACAAGGAACTCATTGATTAATTTGGTTGACCAGGAAATGTAACATAATCTTTATGAGTTTTGCATGAGTCTACAGACATGCAAATCAATCAAAATGGATCTTTGTGTTACACTTTCAAGTGGATTTACCTCATGCCCTTCTTTAAAGATGAAAAAATGGATCTGTGTTACACTTTCAAGTGGATTTACTTCATGGTCTTTTTAAAGATGAAAGGAGAATAGAAAGGATCAAAGTGTGTTGATGTTCTTGTGACAATGGGCTCCTTTGAGGATCTGTGTTGAGCTACAAAGTGGAGTTTGCAGAAAAATGGGATGGGGTCAAATTTGTTTTGGCTGACTTGTAAATGAATGAGATGGATCTCATTAAGCGACTGCTGTTTTAATTTTTTTTTAATTTAGTTTAATTTTTTTTAAACTTTAAGTTAAGTTTAAAAAATTTACCATCGAGCCATCCTACATGGAAAAGTACTTATGAAATGAGCAAAATCATGGTATAAAGGAATTTTCAGCATGAATGCGCTATGCTTATTTGGCCATGCAATTTCTTATTCAATAACACAAAAATAATTCAATGGTGTACATTGGGATTTGTGTAAATAAATTATAATTCAATGATGTATATTTGGATTTTTTTAGTGAGAATAAATTATAATTACAATATTGAACTTAATACAATGGTGTACATTGGGATTTGTGTAAATAAATTATAATTCAATGATGAATATTTGGATTTTTCAGTGAAAATAAATTATAAATACAATATTGAAGTTAATAGTTTTCTGTATATTTATTTTTATTGAGTACAAGGTAAGTTATCATTTTAACATATGATAGGAGAAGGTCATAAGTTTATTATCTTTGTAAACATGTTAAAAATAATAAATGGATTGTCTTAAATGTCAAAATTTAATATGAAAAATATTAACATGAATTTTATATTTATTTGAAATTAATAAAATATGAAAAATATTACCATGAATTTTATATCTACTTGAAATTAATAAAAATAAAATGGTTAAAAATATTTTTATATTTAAAAATATTATAAAATTCATTTGAAATTAATAAAATATGAAAAATATTACCATGAATTTTATATCTACTTGAAATCAATAAAAATAAAATGGTTAAAAATATTTTTATATTTAAAAATATTATTTTATATAAGAAAAAATTTCAACATTCATATATTTTGTCATCTAAAAATGAATAATTCATTTATATGAATTTATTAATTCATATATTTTGTCATCTAAAAATGAATAATTCATTTATATGAATTTATTAATGGAAAATAGTTCCTCACTTTGTGCTTTAGTAGTAATTTGTAGATGTATCTATTATATGAACCAAGTTCAATAAACAAAGAGTGTGCTATATTTGTAAATGTGGTTAAACAAGTCTTTTCAAGGTGTAGAATTATTTGTAAATATGAAAGTATTAGTTGGGCTATGATAGGATGTGTTAAAAAATAGTTTTTATTATTCTTGTCCTAAAAATTAGAAATTAGAGGTGTTATTCATGGTGGTTTCATTGTTAATGTGGTTATTATGGTATTTTGTAATATTTAATGTTTAATGAATTTAAATCTATTAACTTGGGGAAATGGTTGAGAAAATGTACAAGTCATGCATGAATTTAATGGAATAGATACATATTGGTTGTGAATTATAAAATTAAGGTAAGACATTTGGTTAATAAGAAAAGTACCAATTGTGAATTTTTTTACAACACAAGCAACATATAAATTAAAGATTTAATTAAAGTGAAAGTATTTAAATAGATAATTTCATCTTAGCACTATTTTTATCAAGAAAATATTTTTCATATAAATATTTTTTTTCAGGAAAAAAATTAAATGATTTGTCTACCCTACAATAAGTAATCATTATAACATTTACTTTTCTTGTACATTTAGAATAGATAACACATTCTTAAAGTTTTTTCCTAGAAATTTACAATACATCATTTATGGTTCTTTTGTATTTGTCATTTGGAACAACCACTCAACATCAATTCTTCATAGTAAAGTTTTAATGGATCATCTTCGTTTACCTCCATGTTCATTATTCTACTAGAGGATGACATATTACAATTTGCTAGAAAAAAGTTGATCTTAGGGTGTATTAGGTGTTGATTGGGATTTTTATTCATGTGTTCTTTCGTTAAAACCCTTTGACATTTGAAAATGGCATTTGTTTACAATACAAGGATGAATTGTATCAAGTTCAAAAGTTGAGGAGAAGTTGGGGAACTATCACTAGTTTCCTACAAAGCATATACATATACATAAAAAAAACACTTATCATAAATTCACTAGTTTCCTACAAAGCATATACATTTACATAAAAAAAAAACACTTATCATAAATTCAAAAACTATATTATGTATTCTTTAATTATTAATTTACATACATTTTTTTCTATCATGTGGCATTGAAGTACCATGAGACATGGTTAAATTATTAATTTACATTTTTTCTACCATGTGGCATTGAAGTACCATGAGAGATGGTTAGAGTTGGATTTCAAATCTATAGATAATGAGTATTCATATGTAATATTTAACAAAATATTATAATGTAAATAATATAATTATTGACTTACATCTTGAGTGAAATATGAACTAGTGTACTACTTTGAGCTTGTATAGGAGGATGTTATTGAACCAAAACTTTTACATCTCTTTTGGACAAAAACAAAATACAAAGGAAATAATTATGAGTGGACATCAAAAGTCTTTTAATAAAAATATGACATTGTTTATTTTTTTTAGTAAAACATTTATGAAATTCAAGTTATTGCTAGATGAACTTATCGAGTCAGATTTGAAATTAAAAGAAGACAAAGAACTTGATGAAGCCACCATTATTTATACAATTTTGAAACAATATTCAAAACTAGTTAAATAAAATAATCAAATGCCCAAGTTTGTTATATAGGTGAGGGTTTACAGTGTCAAAGGATTAGGGTTACAAAGATTGTTATTATACTTAACTCTTAAACTTGAATCACAAGAAACGATATTGAGACATTCTCACACTTTATTTATAAAAATACCTTTAAGGTAGGGAAACACCTTACAGTGATCATTTTATGAAAGGAATCAACTCATGTTCACTTTCTTCTTAAGGTAGGCAACCTCTGAATGAGCTAAGCTCCAATACAAAATACTCCAACACATATCCATAAGGAGGACTACATCCTTGTTTATAGCTATTTAGAGAACGATAATCATAACCACCTCCTAACAATCTAGTGGACCTTCAATTGTGAGGTCACTTTACATTTATTCCATGCTAACTAACAATTGGTCTTTAATTAATAATAGAAACCATAGTGTACTTGTTATGATATATAACCCTTGAACTTGAATCACAAAAAAGCATAAATTCTCACACTTTATTTATAAAAATACCCTTAAGGTAGGGCAACACCTTGCAATGATCCCTTTATGAAAGGAATCCACTCATGTTCACTTTCTTCTTAAGGTAGGGCTACCTCTCACTAAGCTAAGCTCCAATACAAAATATTCCAACACGTGTTCCATGAGGAGGATTCCATCATTGTTTATAGCTATATATGAAACACTAATCATAACCACATCCTAACTATCTAGTGGACACTATTTAATGAGGGAACATTACATTTATTCCATGCTAACTAACTATTGGGTTTTATTTAACAATAACAAACATAGTGGCATAGTCCACTTAACATTGAAGGACCCCCATAACTCCATTTTTATTACTATAGTGGGCCCTTCGAGCCCCCCATTACACCTCTAGGGAGGATCTCAACATTCCATCCCTCTTAGAAAATTGTTTCCCTCAATGTTTTCACTGAGAATGTACAATAGTTTAAACCCAAGGTCCAATGTATAAGTGTTGGTTGCAACGTTAAAGTATTCCAAGAATCTCATCCATAAACCTAGGTCCCATGTATGAGCACTGACCTCCATGTTGAAGTAGCCAATGTCCCATATGCAATTACTAACTACAATGCCAAAGTAATCAAAGGAGCCTCTCCATAAACATGTGTCACATGTCCAAATGCTCACATTGACTCCCAACTAATGACTCCTAAGATGGATGAATGGCCTAGTGTTGTGCTCTAAATGCCTACCACAATCAAATGGATCCAAATAAATATAAACATCCATGCCAAAAATAAAATCCACATAATTATAAATGGTCATGTGGATTTGGAATGAACACTACCACTAGATAATATCCAAACTAAAAACTAGTAATTATAACCAGCACATGTATAGTTTCCCAAAAAAGAGAAAATTTTAAGGAAAAGCTCTCGAAGCTCTGCTAGGGTTTGCTCTGCAAGGGTTCGCAGTGATGAGCTCTACTGGAGGAGGAGCGGTGGCTCCTCCCTCTCCGTCCGCTGAAGAAGCTGCCTTCGCCCGCTTGGTGAATGCCCAAGGAAAGAAGAAGGATTTCGTCCCTCCGCCGAAGTTTGTTAAAAAGTTAGATGCCATTCCAGAGATCGCATTGCCATCAGAGAAGCCTATCCATATGGCAGTCTCTTTGGCGGACCGATCCCTAATAGGGAAATTTACCGGTCTCTGGCCGACTCCCCGTACCATTGATGCTTGGGTCCAGAATAATTGGAGACCTCTGATATCCCAAGGAGTCTCCTGTTATGTGATCGGACGAGGGTATTTTCTGTTTGATTTTGTCTCGAAATTCGATAGGGATCTAATTTCCCGAAGTGGACCTTACTTTATGGGTCCACAGGGGCTCTATCTGAATAGATAGACCCCTGATTTTGATCCAACTATGGATATCCCCAAAGCGGTACCAGTTTGGGTTCGTTTACCAAACCTCCCCATGCACTGTTGGGGAGAGGAATCTCTCAAAGCCATAGGAAATGGGCTAGGTAAATATATTGATCAAGCTGACCCTAAAGGACAGTATTCTTTTGCCTGAATCTGTGTTGAATTTGATTTGGAGGTGGGTTTACCGGAGGCAATCAAGCTTACGGTTAAAGGTTGGCAGCATTTCCAGCAACTGGACTATGAACAACTACCTTTTAAGTGTAGGCATTGCCATGAATATGGGCATTTTCAAAGGCACTGCCCCAAATTACAGGAGCCAGAGAAAGGGAAAGGGATGGAGGAAGGATGGCAACAATTGAAGAAACTGAAGGCAAACCCAAGAATAAAGGGCCCTTATGTTTCTAAACCCCCGGCCAAATATCCTCCTACGAAGGACCCTAAATCCTCTAAAGGTCAGAAGGAAACCCAGATTCCAAACTCTGGGAATAGTTTTGCAGCCCTTGAAGAACAAGAATCACCAGACAAGGCGAATGAAGAAGGAGGAATCCCTCCACCAGCTGCCAACCCTCAGGGTGAAGGATCTCAAGTTAAAGAAACCATGAATGTGGAATCCTCAGATCAGCAAGACAAGGAGGACCCTCATGTGGAATTGGAACCTGAAGAAGGATCAGAGGAGGATGATACGGAGGAAGATGACATAGATCAAACGAAGTCGGTTAAGAAAGATAAGAGAGGAAGGAAAACAGATAAAGAAAGAAGGGAAGCAGCTGCTTACCGAGATAAGCTAGCCGGAGTACAGTCTACTATTGAAAAACACCTGAACCCTAGAAATACCAGACAACGGGGAAATGTTGCGAAAGGGGCAGCGTCCAATCCAAAAGGTAAATAATGCAGATCGTCTCCTGGAATTGTAGGGGGTTAGGAAGCAAATCGAAAATGTTCTCTATGAAAGATCTTATTAGAATATCGATATCTCATATCCTCCTTATCCAGGAGACAAAAATGGAAGAGCAATCTTTCCTCCAGGTTGCTCATTCATTCTGGTTTAATGCACAATGTATAGCTGTCAGTTCTCGAGGAGCGTCTGGAGGATTGGCAACGCTCTGGGATCCTTCTAAGGTTGAATTAGTAAGTTCGGTAACTAATATTCATTGGATTTTCACTGAAATTTTATTTAAAGATACTAATCTTCGATTAAGCATCTTTAATGTGTATGCACCTATTGCTCTTTCTGAGAAGAAATATTGTTGGAACTCTCTGAATGCTTATATGGTAGACTCTCGTCTTGATAATTATATAGTAGCAGGAGATCTTAACTTAACCCTTTCCTCCCTTGAAAAAAGGGGAGGAAATGTGATTAGAGATCCGGCTAGGGAGTGGGTGGAAGATCTCATAGCTGAATGGGATCTGGAGGATATTAAGCCTATTAAAGGGATTTACACTTGGACAAATAGAAGGCTAGGCCCAGGACATATTGTTGCTCGTCTGGACCGGTTTTTGGTCCAACAGTCCCTTCATCTTCAAGGGTTGGATCCTGTTTCTTCTATTATAGCTTTCAGTGCTTCTGATCACAAGCCTATAGTGCTCTCCTTTGTCAAAGATAAAAATATGGGACCTATCCCATTTAGATTCAATCCCTCTTGGATCTCCATGGACGGTTTCTATGACATTGTAGCTCTAGCCTGGAGTACTAATGTTAGAGGGTCAGCTTTCTATGTCTGGGAAGAAAAGCTACGAATCTTGAAAAAAGATTTGAAAGATTGGGCTAGACAGCATAAAACGCCAAAGCAGCAAAGGCTTGAAGCTGAGAAGGAATTGGAAGACTTTCATTTCAGATCGAAAGGTTATCTGGACCAACCTACGAAGGATAAAGAATTACTTCTTCACAATAAGTTACATGATGCCTGCAGACTCGAAAAAAGTTATTGGAAAATCAAATCAAGAAACCATTGGCTGCAGGAAGGGGATAAAAATACCAAGTTTTTCCACAAACAAGCTGAGGTAAGAAAGCATTTTAATTATGTTCCTAAGATTGATCATTTGGGAAATCAGCTCACTGCCTTTGATGAAATTAAAAAAGCATCTCATAACCACTTTAAGGAGATATATTCTAAGTCATCTCCTGACTTAGATCTTAGCAATATGGAAATTTTAGATCTTATCCCTTCTTTGGTTTTAGCCCATTCCAATTATCTTCTTATGCGTCCAGTCTCTCCGGGAGAAGTCAAATATGTTGTTGAATGTATGAGCCCTGATAAATCCCCTGAGCCAGATGGGTTCACTTCCCAGTTTCTCATTTCTTGTTGGCCCATCATCCATATGGATCTTCTGAAAATGGTCAAGAAATCTCAATTTTGTAATAAAATCGGAGGAGGAACCAATTCCTCCTTTCTTGCTCTCATTCCTAAAGAAAAAAGAGCTTCTTCCTTTGCAAGATTTCGTCTCATTTCCCTTTGCAACATTGGATATAAATTTATCACCAAGGTACTAGCCAACATGCTGAAAGCTGTTTTGCCGGGTATTATTCCTGAGAACCAGGGAGGATTTATCCAAGGAAGGCATATCTCTGACAATATTGTCCTTGTTCAGGAAGCCATTCACTCCAGTATCAATAGGAAGGAGAAAGGTATGGTAATTAAATTGGATTTGACTAACGCCTTTGACAGGGTTCGTCATGCCTTTTTTGTTTCAGGTAATGAGAAGGTTTGGATTTGAACCTGGAGTTCTCTCTTGGGTTAAAGCTTGTATAAGCACGTCCTGGATCGCCCCCCTGGTAAATGGAAGAGCAGCTAAATTTTTCCAGGCCTCTCGGGGTCTGCGCCAAGGGTGTCCCCTTTCTCCCTTGATGTATGCAATTCAAGCTGCCGCTCTTAGCTTTCAATTGGAACACAGTAGAACCCATCAAGGTCTGTTAGGACTCAGGATCGTCAGGGGGGTCAAAGAGGTTATTCATACTCAGTTTGTTGATGACACTCTTCTCCTAGGAGGAGCGAGTACAAATGTTGCAAAAAATTCAAATCAGTTCTGGACGATTATCAAGATGCTTCGGGAAGCCTAATTAATTACTCCAAGAGTCAAATATATAGCTGGAATTTCTCCCTGATTGAATTGCAAAATCTGGCTCGAATCCTGCATATTGAAGGTAATTACCTATGGACAGATTTCAAATATATGGGAATCCCAATCTTCAAAGCAAAGCTGAAAGTCTCCAGTTGGGACCCGTTGATTGAAAAGCTGCAAGCAAAAATCAAAGCTTGGGGAGCTTCATGGTTGAACTTAGCAGGGAAAACTGTGCTTCTTAAATCAGTTCTCGCTAGTATGCCAGTCTTTCAAAGCTATCTTCTTCTAGCCCCAAGTACAGTTCTTGGCAAAATTGAAGTGCTCCTGCAAAGATTCCTGTGGAAAGGGGAGAAGCATAATGAAAATCGACTCCCTCTGGTTAATTGGACAAAGGTCACAGCTCCCTTGTTGGAAGGAGGTCTGCAGCTTCGAGACCTTCGTGCTCAAAATTTAGCCCTGGGAGCAAAGTTGCTATGGAATATGGTCACCAGGAATTCTACCTGGAGTAAGCAGGTGCTTTGGAAGAAATATTTTTCTGGATCAAGACTGAGATGTTTGGATAAGGGTCTGAAAGTTGTTAAGGGATCTTCCTTGTTTTCCCTCTGTTTTAAAGCTTTGACCTTCTTCTCTCAAGCTCTTACTTGGATCCTGGGAAATGGTAAGAAAATCAGGATTTGGGAAGACTCCATCCTCGGACATCCTCCTCTTGGGACTATGGAAGGAATGGAAGGGATAAGGAGATACCTCTCAAGTATCGGGAAAACTACGTTATCAGACATTTCTAGTTGGACTCTGGATGACAAACAGTTGTGGGCAGGATGGGAAATTCTGGACTGTCCGTCTCATTTATTAAATGAACAGTCCTTTATTTTCCTTTGTTTGCAGGGGAAATCTCCTATAGATAATCATCTGAAGGATGCTAGGGGATGGGGATCCAAATCAGGGCTTTATTCAGTAGCTGAAGGGTACAAATGCATCAAGGCTATTCCCCATATGCCCTCTTCTCATGTGGTTTGGAAGTCTGTCTGGTCTTTTAAATCCCTTCCCAAAGTTGATCATTTTGCTTGGTTATTGGCTCACAATAGTGCTCTTACAGCTGAAGTTCTTCTCTGGAAAGGTTGGGAAGGCCCCTCCCGTTGTCCTCTATGTTTGGCTGATGAAGAGATGACCTCCCATCTATTTATATCTTGCCCTTTCGCCCAAGAAGTCTGGGCCCTTATGCCCTCCCCTTGGTCAAATTCTTTGCAGTATGAAGATGTCTCCTCTCTTTTCAGTAATTGGGCTCTTACCTCCCCTGTTTCTTCACATTCGAAGGACTCTTTAGGATTCTCCTGGCTGATTCTTCCAAAATTTATTTGCTGGAAACTTTGGCTTGAACGAAATAATAGGATCTTTCGTGGTGTCTGCTCTAGTCCCCCTCAGGTAGAGGTCAAAATTAAATCTTTGATGGGTGACTTTCTTCGTTCTCAGCCTTCTAAATTCATTTGTTCCCCTCTCAACTCCTTGGAAGAATCTTGGTTCCTTCCCTTGAATCCAGGTAAACTCTCTGCTTCAGGTTAGGCCCCCAAGTTGCAGACTTGGGAAATTAGGAAGAATGACATTGATTTCCTGATCTGGAAAAAAGTAGGAAGACACTTGTTGTTTTTTGATGGTGCTTCAAAAGGAAATCCAGGGGAGGCAGGAGGGGGAGGGGGGATTTTTGACCCCGGAGGAAATTTGATTCTGAATTTTTCCTGGGGCTTAGGAATGGAAACCAATAATGTGGCAGAGGCTCTTGCGTTATGGCAAGGTTTGAACCAAGCCTCGCAAATGGGAATTACTGAGCTAATGGTTTTTGGGGATTCTAGAATGATCATTCAAGCGGTCATCACTCGTAATCTTCCGTCTTCCTGTCATCTGAAGGAAATTATGAAACGCATTCTAGCTCTGCTGCCAAAGTTTTGTGACATTGGGTTTTATCATGTTCTTCGTACTCATAATGGAATAGCGGATCAAGCAGCTAATGAAGTTGTCTCCCTAAGCAAGGGATCTCTTAAACTTAATAATGCTCTTAGTCTTTGTATTTTACCCTAGGTGCATTGCTTCAAACGGTCTCTGGAGCGTTCTGAGTTTTCTTGGGGGAGTTCTGAACTTGGAATTGAGACTTCTCAGGTGGAATTTGTTAATTCATTTGCACATGACTCTATGCATTGGACCAAGCGGCCCTTTTGGAACTGGAAGTTGTGAATTGGGCCTTTCCCGTTGTTCTTTGTTCCTCTATTCTGGGTATATGGCATCCACTGAAGGCTCAGGTGCCTCCTCATCGGACCCATGGGCAGAAAGGGAAGCCGAGATTACCGCTCTTCGTAGGAGGGTTCGTCGCCATGGCCAATTTCTCCAGCAGTTGGATGAGCTTGGGGGCAATCGTCTGGATGAGCTTGAGACTAGGCTGTTTGAGAAAATAGACACTCTGCAAGCCAGGATTCACAAGGTGGAGAATGAGGTGTGTAAGCTATCTGATGAGCAGCATAGGCACCGGGGTGATCAGCTGACGACATCCAAGAAGAAAGAAGGGAATGTTGCTGCCAATTACAGTTATTCGGGTTCTGGTTTCTAGCTCTTAGCTTCTGTTTGGTGTTAATTTTAGCTCAAGACTGTATAAGCCTGATTTTGTCTCTACAGGATTTTAGTTTTTTGGTTTTTGGAAAGATCTGGTTAAGTTTCAGACTTTTAAGATGTAAACTTCTTGTGGCTCAGCCACTGTTTTTTATTATATAAAAAACCTACCCATTCTTGTTAAAAAAAAAAAGTATAACCAGCACATGTCTTCCCTCAATGATGTTCTCTTCATATAATGGAGTAGAGCCATCAAAGAAAAGGTGGAAGTAGTTGTTTTCCCATAAGTGAAAGTTTTCCATATACCATTCCTCACAATCCTTCTCTAAATCATACCAACTATCATATATGTCACTTGTATACTCCTCTTCAATATCACTCCAAATTTCCATCCTTTGGATTGCTTCATAGGATTCCTATATTTTTGTATTCGGTGCTCCATACAAAGTCGTACTATGAAAACTCCTTCAAGGGGTGAAAATTCTTTTATTTTGAGTAACTATTGTTTAATATGGTATTCATATTCCATAGCAAGTTCAAGAAAACATTCATAAGAGAATTGTTTCACATAATTTCTATCTTCCCCATAACCTGCATATAACATTGGATATTCCTCAATGATGGGGGCTAATATATCCATGTAGGAGACCATAGGATGCTATAAGTATGGAAGATGGGCTTTTGAGGTGGTGAATTTTAGATAACCAAAATTTTCTCAATATTAATTGGAAGTTATATTGTTTAATATGGTATTCATATTCCATAGCAAGTTCAAGAAAACATTCATAAGAGAATTATTTCACATAATTTCTATCTTCCCCATAACCTGCATATAACATTGGATATTCCTCAATGATGGGGGCTAATATATCCATGTAGGAGACCATAGGATACTATAAGTATGGAAGATGGGCTTTTGAGGTGGTGAATTTTAGATAACCAAAATTTTCTCAATATTAATTGGAATTTATATTGTGACCACATTATGAAATGTCATGGCCACTCTGTATCTATTAGCATCGGTCTAGTATAAATATAGGCATTTTATCAAAATATATTTGCTTTGCAATCCATACCATCATCACTGAAGAACCTTAAAATAGTTTATTTTAAATCAACAATGTCTTCCCTTGATGAACTCTAATTTAGATTTTTTTTATTTTATTTTTTTTAATGGAACTTACATCTGCAATTGATTTATCCAAATTCTACAAAAATATATATATATGAATGTATATGAGTTTGGCAACCCTCTTTTTCCCTTGAAAAACCTAAAAAAGAAAGAAAACCAAAAATTATTTGTTTTGGGCCCAAGAAAGAACTATGATACCATTTGTTATGGTTGGATGAAAAATTGAAAATGGATAACACTTTTTCTTGTTTTTTATAAAGGAAACTAAAATTTGTGTTTCTTCAACTTCAACCCCTCTAAATTCATATTTTTTTTGAGAATTTCACTCTG
>ML784018.1:968905-990824 GCA_009831015.1 Picea engelmannii
ATATCTCTCCCTCCCTCCCACATATACCACCTATTTATCTCTCTCCTTGTTGTTAGTCTCACTCTCTATTTGCCTCTCTTTCTCTCTCCCTCCCTACCTCCTTATATTTTCCCCTGGTTCTACCTCCCTCTCTCTATGTCCATCTAAAGGTGAGGCATGTCTCATAATGAATAATAGATACATGCAACAGAGAAATGTAGCCTCGCATGTAAGGTGAGTGTTAATTTTTTATTCTTATCCAAATGGATTACTTATACGTGTCAATAAATGGCCTTGACCTAGACATGTCAAGACCTAGACCTAAACCTAGACATATAAATACATAGACATGGCAAGACTTGGAGCATGACCTACACCTATATGATGACCATGACGTACACCATGGCATATACCTATACCATGACCTAGACCACAACATAGAGTGAGAGCTAGATTTAAACGATGACCTAGATCTTGACGTAGACCATGACCTAGACCATTACATAGAGTTAGATATAGATATATACAATGACCTGGATCATGACATAGACCCCCCATACTCTCACTCTCTACCCCCCCTCTTTGTCTCCATGTCCCTCACTCTATTTTTCTTCCCCTCTCCCCCTCTCACACTCTCTTTATTCCTCTCTCTGCAACCCCCCTCCCTACATCGCAAGGAAATAAATGGGCTTGACCTAGACATGTCAAGACCTAGACCTAAACCTATACATGTCAAGACCTAGACCTAAACCTAGACATAGCAAGACCTAGACATGGCAATACCTGGAGCATGACATAGACCTATACGATGACCATGTTGTAGATAATGGCATAGACCTAGACCATGACCTAGACCACAACATAGAGCTAGAGGTATATTTAGATGGTGAACTAGAGCTTGACGTAGACCATGACCTACACCATGACATAGAGCTAGATCTAGATTTAGATGATGACCTAGATCTTGATGTAGACCATGACATAGACCCCCCTAGCTTCATATAAGCCTAGGAATAACCTATACTCAACCATTAACACCCTCTATACTCGAGCCTTGAGTGAATTATGAATATACCTTGTGTACAACCCTTGCACCCACATCAACCACATCTTGGTTCTCTAACCATTGCTCTATCCTTGAAAACACTTCCAATCCTAACCCCTTAGGCCTTAGTTTTCCCCATACCCCTATACATATTTATTCATAAATATGTTTGTCTATAATAAATGTTATATCCATTGCATTAAGAGTATGCGCATGCTCCTGTGACTTGATTGAGTTGTATTTGTTGGTCATTTATGATCAGAAGGAACACGTGTGCATTCCTAGAATGTGCACATGATTTAGTGTGCACGTGTTCTAGGAATGCGTGCATGTTCTTGCTAGGAATTTTTTTGTTCCAAGCACATCCCACCTCATCTATCTTATGGTCGACAAAAATTCACGACAACTTCAGACAAAAATACCTTGCACATACATTTTTTACTTATTTTAGTCTTCTTGTTAGATTCATAGAGACTTTTATGTTATTGTCAGACCAATGTAGGAAAATTTGGAAGACAAATTTGTCAACTGAAATTGGAATTTTTGTTTGTATCTTCTTGTGTCTTCTTGGAATTAGAAGACCAATTTTTCCAAGTGCAATTGGAATTGTTGTTTGTATCTTCTTGTGTATACTTGGAATTGGAATACAAATTTGTCCAAGTGCAATTGGAATTGTTGTTTGTATCTTCTTGTGTCTTATTGGAATTGGAAGACGAATTTGTCCAAGTGAAATTGGAATTGTTGTTTGTATCTTCGTGTCTCTTCTTAGAATTGGAAGACAAATTTGTTGAAGTGAAATTGGAATTGGAATTATTAGATTTTTCTTCTTTTGTAATACAAAAACAAATTTCTCCACTTGGTTGTGCCTTATTACATAATACAAAGACAAATTTGTGGTGGGTGTTTGGAAGCCAATTTTTATCTTTAAACATGGGGAACCGACGGATTCGAGAAAGAAAGTCCTCAAGAAAAAAGAAATCGATCGAAAAGATAGAAGAAGAAAGAGAAAAAGAAAAGTTATGTATGTCAAAGCGTAGGATTTCAGGAGAAGGAAATCCAATTTATAGCGGAATAGATGTCGTTATTGTTTATCCTCCATCACCAGAAGCAAAGTGCAAGAGTTCATTAGAGAGAAATCCATCAAGTATCTCATCAATACAACTTGTTGTGGATGACCAGATGATGGAGGATTTGCTTGGATCTGATTATACAATGGATGAAATTAGAGAAGAAACCAGTGTACAACATTGTGGTGAAGAAGTTCTTGTGGTGCAATCTCTTGTTGAACAGTCAAATATTCCATAAAATAGTCAATCTCATGTCCACTCTCCTCCCACAGTTGATCCGCCAGTGACTAAAGGGGAAAGAACTGCAACATTGTTAACTCCATAGCAGGGAGGTAAAGAGTGTCAGAATATGGGTTCATCATCCCTACCTAGATTGAGAATTGTGCGGCAAAGAACTCATAAATGCATTCAGGTCGATGAAAGTGGTCTAGTATCACTTGAAGGTAAGTTACCTAACCGTACTATTCATTATCGCTCTTACAAAATCATCAAAGATTATTTTGAACCAAAATCTGATGTTGCTAAATGTCATGTATTTTTAGCTTTGTTAAATCTCAAAGTTTGATTGTTGTTAGGAGAATTTTAGGTATTAAAACAGTCAAAAGTGTAGAAAGAAGTCATCGTATTGTTAGAAACGTTGTAGACGCTTTTCAAAGAATTGGTAAGAAATCTCATTCTAAAGACCACAATGCAGCCATATGTGTCTTGTCACAATCAATTGTTAGCAAGATCATGAGAAAACATCGTTTTCTACAAAAAACCTCTCACCTCTTGAAATGCAATGTCAAAACCTTTAGAAATTATTCTCATAGATGAGATAGCCTTGACACAGGGAGCCAAACATATTTGTGGGCCTTCCCTAGTAGGATACCTCATTCTGACATGAAGTTAATTAGAGTGGTTAAGGGACTAGTTCAGGATTTCTGACATGAGAACACAAGGCCTTCTTCCAACCAAAAAGATGTGCTAAAATTGAGAAGGGGATCTAGGGACCGTGAACCCCATATTAAACACTTTCTTGACATTACACAGACATAAGTGTATGAGAGATTCAGAACAGTACATAGTACACTTAACTTAGGCCAAATATATTTCCATAAATGCAAGCCTTGGTATGTTCGAATAAACACAATTTGTAACACAAGTTGTTTTAGATATCACATTGAATATGGTTATTATTATGAAACACAAATATATATATATATATATATATATATATATTGTTTTGCATAACACCCTTTTGCAGGAATGCCCAGTTATATTGTCGTTGTCGTGATCTAAAGACTTTATTCATAGCAGCTTGTGTACAAGGCTAGAGGTTTTTAAAGTTTATCAAAAAACATTCTTAGATGGGACATACCCCGGGTGTGGTGGAATGAAATTACTGAGCAAGTACATCTATATAAGGATGAGTATGAATTTGGGAGGAATGAGGTTTCCTTGCAAAGCTTTAAATATGTGACATATGATATTGATGGAGGACATGAAAGAAAAAATATACGATTGGTTACTTCCCAAGTACAAGTTTGAAACTTCATGAAGGACTTTGTCGAAAAGACACGACATTATGTTTAGCATGTCCATGTGGCTCGATGGCAGGATGAGTATTTTAGAATATGCAAAGATACATTTCATGTTGGTGCTATGTTATCAGTGGTTGATTTTGTTGAGAAATACACCCTTCAACCACAAAATTAGATTCAAAGCCAATATTATCACTCAGAGCAAATCATCATAATGGTACATATCACATACAAGCATTGACTAGATAGTAATGAAAAAAATAGAGTTATATTGAAAGAGTATCATTTCTACATTAGCGATTATCGGTGCCATAACTTGCCTACGTACAACATTTTTTTTAGTTTTTCTACAATCACATTAAGGAGAAGAATATACAAAAGGATCAACATTGGATTTGGTCAGATGGTTGTGCAAGCCAATTCAAAAATGATCATGTATTTCAATGGTTGTGTATGTTGCACAAGAAATTAAAGGTACCACACATTTGGAATTATTTTGAGTCCAAGAAAGGGAAAGGGGAGCATGATGGAACTGGTGCATGCATAAAAAGAGCATTACACAAGAAAGAAATGAAGTTCACAACTACTTCCCTCATTCAAGATGAAAAATCCATTGTTGAATGGTGTTCTTTGGTAATGGGAGAGGGAACAATAACCCGTGAAGACTAATCACACAAGAAAGGACATGTACATAGATATTTTTTGGAGGTGGTTGATGTAGATCGATCACAGTGGTATGAATGAAAAACAATTTAGGGCACTCGTGGATTCCATTTAGTTAGAACATTAGACAATGCAATAGTTGAAATATGGACGAGAAAACTCTCTTGCTTCTGTGTTCCATGTAGTAGTAATGAATGGGATGATTTTGAATCGACATATTGGGTTGATAGATGGGATAGTGTATCACTCCCCATTGGTCAACATATAACTATGGAATTATCCCAATTGGAGGAGGACCAATCAAGTATTTTAGCAGATTATGATCATGTCTCGGATCTCGTACTGTGAGGTTCGTTGAATCCTTCTATTAAATTTTGAGTAACTATAATTAATGTTTTATGCTTTGGTTATTAAGCGGACTCAAATTTTGGCACTCCATTTCTTGCAGGGAACATATATGCAGTGGTTGCACCAAGAGATAATGAATGGGGCATGGATTATTGGTTAGCACGATGCTTAGAGGGAAAGTAGACCCTCATGTGATCATTAATAGACTTCGAAGGCATTGAATTTCCAATTGGGTTGATGGTTATTAAAGGAGAATAACTGACACAAGATGAAAGAACATGAAATAAAGGTGGTTATGTACTTCAAGATTATAAACCAGTTCAATCTGTATACCACTTTACAAACTTGGTTATTAGTACTAACATCCAACTACAAACGATTCCAATAAATAACTCATCAAAGGTACAATACTTCTTTCCTTGCTCTGAGCACGAGAATTTAATGGAGACTGTCGGTATTAGAAGTGATCTCGTTAGTCTACTTGAATGACCATAGGTATGTAAAAGGAATAATTTTGGCTTCATTTTGACTGTTGTTAAAATATTTGGAATGTTGTTAAAATATAACCTACCTTAAAATATACCCATGCCATGTCTTTCCTTTTCATGGCATACCCTTTCCATGCCATACATTTCCATGTCATGCCTTGTCTTGCCTTGTCTTTCCATACCATACCCTTTCCATACCATACTTTTCCATTCCATGTATTTCCTTACCTTGTCTTTCCATGACATGCGTTGCCTTTCCTTGCCATGCCTTGCCTTGCCTTTCATTGTCTTGCCTCGCCTTTCCTTTCCATGCCATGCATTTCCTTGTCTTGTCATGCCTTTCCTTGTCTTGCCTTCACTTTCCTTTCCATGCCTTGCCTTGCCTTCACTTTCCATGTCTTGTCTTGCCTTTCTTTGTCATGACATGCCTTGTCTTGTCTTTCCATGCATTTCCTTGCCTTGCCTTTATTTTCCTTGCCTTGCCTTACCATGTCATGCCTTGTCTTTCCTTGTCATACCTTGTCTTGTCTTTCCTTCACTTTCCTTGCCATGCCTTGTTTTTCCATGTCTTCACTTTCCATGGCATTCCATGCCTTTCCATGCCATGCATTGCCACACCATGCCTTACATTGCCTTGCATTGCCTTTCCTTGCCTTCATTTTCCTTTCCTTCACTTTACATGGCATGCCTTGCCATTCCATTTCATGCCCTGCATTGGCTTCACTTTCCTTGCCTCACCTTGCCTTACCTTGCCTTACTTTTCCATGCCATGTCTTGCCATGCCTTGGCATGCCATGCCTTGTCATGCCATGCCATGCATTCCCTTGTCATTCCTTTCCTTGCATGCATTTTCATGTCTTTCCTTATCTTACCATGCCTTGCCTTCAATTTCCATGTCATGCCTTTCCATGCCTTGCCACATCTTGAATTTCCATTCCTTTTCATGTTATGTCTTGCCTTCCTTTGCCTTCACTTTCCATGCAATGCCTTCACTTTCCTTTCCATTCCATGTGTTTCCTTTCCATGCTATGTCATGCATTCACTTTCCATGACATGCATTGTCATTCCATGGCATACGTTTCATTTCCTTCACTTGCCATGTCATGCCTTTCCTTGCCTTTCCATTTCTATCCTTTCCTTTCATTTCCCTGCCTTGCCTTGTCATGCCATGCATGCCTTTCCATGCCTTTCCTTCACTTTCCTTGCCATGAATTTCCTTCACTTTCCTTGCCATGCCTTTCCTTTCCTTGCCTTTCCTTCACTTTCCTTTCCTTTCCTTCACTTGTCATGTCATGCATTGTCATTCCATGCCTTGCCTTGCCTTGCCTTCACTCTCCATGACATGAATTGTCATTCCATGTCATGCCTCCCCTTGCCTTCACTTTCCATGGCATGCCTTGCCTTGCCTTACCTTGCCTTTCCTTGTCTTGCCTTCACTTTCCATGCCATGCCATGCATTTCCTTGCCATTCCTTTCCTTGGCATGCCTTGGCATGCCTTTCCTTGCCTTTCCTTGCCTTCACTTGTAATGCCATGCCTTTTCATTCCTTTCCTTGCCATGCCTTTATTTTCCTTCACTTGCCATTCCATGCCATGTATTTCATTTCCTTCACTTTTTGTGCCATGCCTTTCCTTGCCTTGCCTTGCCTTCACTTTCTATGTCATGCCATGCCATGCATTGGCTTGCCTTGCATTCACTTTCCATGACATACATTTCCATTCCTTGCATTGCCACGCCTTTCATTTCCATCCCTTGCCATTCCATGCCATGCCTTTCCTTGATTTTCCTTCACTTTACATGCAATGCCTTCACTTTACTTTCCATGCCATGCCATGCCTTCACTTTCCATGACATGCCTTGTCATTCCATGCCATGCCTTGCCTTGCCTTCACTTGCCTTTCCATGCCTTGTCATGCCTCTCATTTACTTTCATTTCCATGCCTTTCCTTGCCTTTCCTTGCCTTCACTTTCCTTGTCTTTCCTTCACTTGCCTTCCCTTCACTTGTCATGTCATGTCTTTCCTTTCCTTGCCTTGCCTTCACTTTCCATGACATGTCTTGTCATTCCATGCCATGCCTTAACTTGCTATGACATTCCTTGCTTTGCCTTTCCATGCCATGTCTTGTCTTGCCTTTCCATGCCTTGCCTTTCCTTGCCTTGACATTCCATGCCATGCCTTCACTTTCCATTCCTTTCCTTGCCATGTCTTTCCTTCACTTGCCATTCCATGCCTTGCCTTGATTTTCCTTCACTTTCCATTCCATATCTTCACTTGTCATTCCATTCCATGCCTTTCCTTTCCATGCCATGTCATGCCTTCACTTGCCATGACATGCCTTGCCATTTCATTCCATGCCTTACATTTACTTTCCTTGCCATGTCATACCATGACATGCCTTTCCTTTTCATGCAATGCCATGCCTTGTCTTTCCGTGCCATGCCATGCCATGCATTGGCTTTCCATGACTTTCCTTGCCTTCACTTTTCATTCCATGCATTTCCTTTCTTTGCCTTCACTTTCCATGACATGTCTTGCCATTCCATGCCACACCTTTCCATGTCATGCCATGCCTTTCCATGCCATGTCATTCATTTCCTTTCCTTTCCTTCACTTGTCATGCCATGACATGCCTTGCCATGTTGTAACATCCCAGATCTAACCTTTATAAACTATAATGTATTATGTAGATATGACTTAGGCTGGTGAGCTGGTAAAGTTGAAAAGGGGCTAGAGTGCCTAGGAAATGTAACACTTCCTATACATTAATAAAATACATCGTTGGTTGCAAGATCGACAAGGAAAAAAGAGATAGGGGGCTATGATTTCATGAGAGAGGGGGCTTGACGGGATAAGTCTTGTTATTATTATTTTGTTTACCCATAATTGATTTTATGGAGAAGAGGGGGTGACATGAGCATCTTGGGAGGGAGGCCATGTGGCTCTTGTCTTCATGTAATTATTTAAACATCCCTTGGGGGTTGTTTTGGGGTCATTCTTCCCTCGGTTCATTCTCTTCTCATTGGTTCACTTGTTCTTCTTCCTCTTCACTCACTACTGCGAGTTTGTGTTCTCTTGGGTTGAGCATGGAAATGAATGGAAGGAAGAGGAGAGCCATCGTTGAATGGTTGTAATGATTAATTGATCATTCCAGGAGGGAATGGATACCTATGTGCATGAACTTGATGGCATTTCAGATGGAGTTGCCCACAGTTGAGACTCCTTGGAATTTCTAGTAGGAATATTTTTTGACCAGTAGCAATGGATCCCTGGAGAGAAATGGAACAACCTCAGGGACTGTATGGCATAGAAAAGCATTCATTTCTTGGGGTTGTGCAGGTTGAGGGGGAAAGACAGCTGGAAATTAGGATTGTTGTGAGGTTGGGAACCCTGAGAGCTACTTAGCCAACTACTATGTATTTAGACTTGGCCTAGGACCCGTCCTTGTGGATTCATAACCCTGGCTTGGGGGTGACCTATTGTTGAGAGTAAATGAACAGCATCGTCTATGGTTGGGAGGAACGTCCTTGGTTTGCAGCCAGTTGGTGAACATTTACTTACAAGGATAAGTGCTCTCTGTGTTTTTTGTTTAATGTATTCCGCTATGTATTTAATTATCTCTAAGATATGTATTCTAATGTGTTTGTCTACTAGTTATCTATTATGCATGGCACGTTGTTTATCTCTTTTATGTTTTGGCATGGATCTTGTCTTATTCATGTGTTGTGCATGCTTCTAACATTGTTGAGAAACCCTTTGTTTTCAAATTTGGATCAGAGAACTGAGTCTTGGGACTACAGCGTTCCTAGCCTGGTGGTTGGGTGTGTTGCAGGCTATTTAAGGTAACGTAGCCTGGCCTCTAGGTGGTCGGGTATGTTACAGATTGGTATCAAAGCTTCTGGTTGAAACATCGAACCGGTATGGGCCGGGTCTGTTGGTCAGAGTCTCGTGGTTGAGATCAGATTCTGACCGTGAAGTTGAAAATCTCAAGAGGAATGGCATTGCAAAATCTACGCAGGAGTTAGATTGTCAGAGATCATTTGTAAGGGATTTGAAGGATCGTGATCAACCCCCTTCGAATTCGAGAGCGATCACCACTGTAGGATCAGGAGAGATATGATATTGATGGATCGGAGGACAGGTGAACAAGGGTCGTCCGATGTAAAGGAAGTAAGGGTTAAGGTCACAACCGTCGAATCCCATGGGAGAGAGAGATCAACAGACAAGAGGCATTGCGGGGAACCAAGTTGCATGGGAGATAATTTCCCAAGGCGGTCCCACAATCCAAACCACAGTTTCACCAAGGGGTTACGTGTCATCATCAGGAGAATTGCGGGGAGAAAAGCAAGTTACTCCAAACCATCGATGCGTGCCCACACAAATTCAAAGGCATGCAGTGAACTGACATGTTAGTACTCAAGCGATGAACCTTTGAAGAGCATAAGTAGTCGAGGACCATCTATCTATAGGAGGACACGTGTCAACCGATCGTGTGCTCTGGGTGAAAGCACTCCGGGAAAAGGTGAGCAAGGAGAAGTTGAGAATTGAGATTTCCAGACCCCGGAGATCCGAAGTGAGTCGCAGTCGTCTGATCCAGGAGGACACGTAGTAGAAATCCATGCACTTCGGGGAAAAGTGAAGGTTGAGAGTTTGAGTTCTCCGAAGTTTGAAGACCCGAAGAAATCGTAGTCATCGATCTGTGGGAAACATGCATCAGTAGATCGCGAACTTCGGATAAAACTATTTCGGAAAAAAGTTTAAGATTGAGTTTTCTGAAGTTTGAAGGCCCGAAGGAATTGCAATCGTTGATCCTTACAGCGGTAACTTTCGAAGTCCCAAATTATGGGGTTAATATGGGTCGTCCGATAAGGGAAACACATGGCGACAGTTTGGTCGGTTCGGGAAATCAGAGTTCGGGAGAATTGGAAGTGTGCTAGTGTGGAAACTCTTGAAGTCACAAATCCTGAAGAGACAAAGTGGTGGGGCACGATGACATCATCAGGAGGTGATATGGACCCTGGAATTTTTGAAGTGACGTGGCTTGCGGACATCATCGGGGGTGACATGGACACATGGGATGTACGCCACATGTCAGTGAGTTTTGAGCATGCAGATGATTGAAATGTCAAATAGGACGTGACACATGTCACCCGCTTGATTGGACCATGTTTCCTCTTATAGTATTTTTCTACGTGGTGACGAATCGTGGACTCTGGAGAAATTACTCCGAGAGTTTTCAGTTGAGAGTTGAAACTCTCGAAGCTCGGAGAGTCGGAGACTCAAAGTAAACATCGACTGTCGTATCGTCCGAAGTAGACCTGAACCATCAGATCAAGAGAACATGTGGCATGAAGCTCTAGATTCTGGGTAAGGACCCGAAGTAAATGTCGATTGTCGGATCATCCAAAGTAGACATGAATTGTCAGATCATGAGAACAGGTGGCGTGAAGATGTGGATTCTAGGTAAGGACCCGAAGTAAATGTCAACAGTCAGATCATCCGAAGTAGACCTAAACCATCAAATCAGGAGAACATGTGGTGTGAATTTGTGGATTCTGGGTAAGGGATTGAAGTAAACATCGATCGTCGGATCGTCCAAAGTAATTCCCCACCATATGATTCAAAAGGATGTGTGGCATAATCTCATGTATCTCGAGGGAAGTAAAGTTTGAGATTTGAGAATTCTGAAGTCCGAAATTCCGAAACAACCACAACCGTCGATCTAGGAGAAGTAAATCTGAACTGTTGGTTCCCAAGAGGTATATCTCGATCAACCTTTTAGAAGCACCGTCAAGATCGTGAGTTCAACGGTCACCTCGCATTGCAGGGATTGGAGGTTATTTGGCTTTACGAAGTCGAGGGCGAGACGCAATCGAGACCACGGTTTTGGCAAAAGGACACGTGGTGGATCGAGGTGAATTGTGGGGCAAAAGGTAGTTTGGTTCCAAACCACCTTTGAGTGTGGCCGCAATTGCGCGTCTGCATGAGGTCATCACCTAAGGTCACATCTAAGGAGGGGCCAAGAGAAAAAGGAGCTAGTGACAACTCTGAGTTTTTTCGCAAGGGCGAAGGAGAAGGTTGCGAGGGCCATCAGAACTTCGCCAGAAAGCCGGAAGGGCATGTGTTTAGATACAGAACGAAACCATCAAGGTTTCAGAGAGCCAATTCGACTCAGGATTGAAGACCCTTGACCTGGAGGTCGCGTAGCCTTAGGAGAAGGGGGTATGCATTAAGAAACAAAGGGAAAAGAAGAGGCAACACTCAAATCAATAAGCTCGTGGTTTTGCACATATGTTCATATGTAATGGTTTGAAGGAAGCGCCTCATAAATATTTAATTCGACAAAGAGTTAACACTAGAATAATACAGGAAATTGATAAAGGGTCAAAATATGATATGTTTGTGAACTGAGAACACAACAGAAGCATGAGTACAATATAATAAGTCGATCCATGTCTATGATCAACTCATGAAGACAAAAGAACCGACATGCATTCATGATTAAAAAAGAGTTAATTCATATAAAAAGGAAAAATTATATTAATTAAAGAATAATATTATCACTTAGATGAAAAGGTACCTGTAAATTTAATTGACAATTTTTGTATGATATGTATAGCTCTAATAAGATGGTTGCTTGCAGGTTTATCAGGATTAGAGATATAACCAGATCAATTCAAGAATAGGATTAGATGTTAGGGTCATGGAGGCAAGACTTTGCTTACAAAAGTTGGATGAGGTACTACAAAAAAAAGAATCCTCACATGGGACATGAAGCTAGCAGGTGAATAATGTCATTAATGGGCATAGAAAGGAAAAAGTAAGGCTCCATAGCCTTGAAGGTAGAGATGTGTAGATAGTTGCAAGCTTGATGTGGAAGGAAACAAAGAGATTAAGAGGTGGTGTGTGAATAATCTTTGTGTCAAGCATAGGAGTTTTAGGGAAGGATTTGTTAGATATGACTTATCTACTGTCTAAAATCTTAAATCAGAGTTCACAGTGGAAGCAAGATGCCAATACAGAGGAATTGGAATGCTCTCTCACTTCAAAAGTGGCACTGAATGAAAATGGATTTCCATTGGGGAATGGTACTAAGTGGGAAAGAATGGCCAAGTGGAACGTGGCTGGAAAAGTGTTCAGACCTAGGGAACCATAGTGCAGATGAGAAGAATGGGAGCACCCAAGGCATCAAAGATCTAAAGGAATTCAAGGACAACCAACTACAATAGAAATAGATAAATAAATAAGTGAATTGAAATATAAATGCACTAGAGTGCATGAAGCATACAATGAAGTTAAATTGCATATGCATTAGTAGGCATGCTGACAGTAAATGCTTGGTGCATATGGATGTGTAATTTTGCATATGTACATGCTTGGATATGCATATAACATGCTGGTGAACTTAGAATAGTCTGTTATTATGAAATAATGTTTGAGTGTGACTAAAGGATGGATTATGTATTCAGGAAAAATGATACAGCAGGGTTAAATATGTGGGTGTTGTTGTTTCTTATCATTTCCATCAAGGTGAAGACCCATGAGGATGGCAGGAATGGTGATCAAAATGATGAAGGGGGAAGTCTGTGAGCTTCTGCAAATATCAGTTGGTCAGACAACAACAAGTATATTGGTAACAACCAGGCAGGTATGCATTTAGTTTTCGTTGATGCATACATGTTGAAGGGGATCGAGGTAAGGATTCCCTCAGTTAATTTTCAATATTTAAATTGATATGTAATGGTTGAAGGCCTAGAGTGTGTAAGTGTTGTTGATGCTAGAATGCACTTAAATAAAATGTCAGTTGCATATTATGTTATGATTGGTTATGGGATCATAACCAGGTTAATTCAGGAGACATGCTCCTTATATAACAATGAATACCCATAGAGCTAGTCATGTGTGAGACCATAATATGGTTGGATATGGAAGGGCTATAGTGATATGTGAGTGCTTGATGGTATCTACTATATATATGATGTTTGGATTGCAACCTCTTTACCAACACTGAAGAGCACTTAAGGATTGTATTCTTGGTGTTGTGTTTGGGTGGAAAAGGAAGGTAACCAAATAGTTAGGCAAGCAGTAGGAAGTGTGTGGATGATGTGTTGAATCGTTGGCCAGACCTTCCAACTCATCATGGTGGAATATATGACATAGTTATGTGGTGTTATGTAGTCAATGCATGGATGCATTGTGTAGATGTGACCATGGGTATTGGCACATTGATTGTTATCTCATTAACTGTGGCATTATGAAAAGTCTATGTGACTGATAATACATGTGTATGTAATGATGAGTTCATTCCAATTGATAGTCGGATTAATAGAAGTAATTGAATTGTAGTTGTAAACACTTATGAGAGCACTTTGTGATTTTGTTTTGATTCATTGCCATGAGAATATATGTCTTGTACATGAGATAGTGACAATTTGTTTGGCTGAGGAATGTTGAAATTGTAGGAGGAAAGGGGTCTTGGATATGGCAGTGTTGTAAGCCCATAAAGAAGACCAATGCCTATTGTTGCAAGAGTCAAATTGTTATGAGCAGAATCTCATGTCTAGAAGTTTTATTTTTCCTATATAAAATAGTTGGGAATTATGATTTGATAATTACTGATGAATTGTTTTGGCTGAATGTAAATTGAAGAAATTGCAGGTAGAATGGTCTTGGATATGGCAGGGATGTAAGCCCATAAGGAAGACTAATATCTATAGCTACAGAGCCAACCATTATGAGCATAAAGATCATGCTTGGAAAATTTTATTTTCCTGTATAAAACAGATTTGACATTTATGTTTGAAATGGTTATAATGATATCTCATGATGACTGTATATGTATAGTGCAGATGATTTGTTGGATATGCAAGCTAGAAAGCATGGAAAAGCCTATTGTTGTGACATGACAACCCTGTGTCCCTAGAAATCTTCTTGTGCAAGAGAACTGTGGTCAGGCAAGATGGATTGCCTGAGGGACTGCATAGCAGAGAAGGGGATGCCTGAGCCTGGGCCTAGAAGATGAGTGACCACAAGGAAGAGGAGACTTTGATAACTCTTGATTGGGGTCATGCACACAATGGGTATGTCAGGGAAAATAGTGAGCCAAGTTAACAAGACAGCCATATGGACGAAGATCCATGAACCGCATAGATAATTATTGTATTGGATTATGAAAATTTACTCTTACAATATGAGAAAGAATGAGAATTTTATGCACAAATTTTGAACTGACATGCTCACTAATTTGAAATATTGTAGGAAAACGATGAATGTTGAAGATCTAGAAAAGTACTAGACTATGAGAGAAAAGAAGGTGATGTTAGAGAAACTAAATGACAAAGGCATGGAAGGAAGAAAGTCCAATGGACTTGCTACAACTGGAGTTCTGGAACCCACAACTCTGAAACTTCATGGTCGAGTGCACTAAATTCGGGGAGAAGTGGAACGGCCTGGGGGACTGCATGGCAGAGAAAGGAGTTCATTTATTTGGGTTGTGCAGGGATGAGAAGGAAGGAGAGCTTGTTGGTTGGAACTGCTACCAGAAATATAAATTCTAAAGATCATCATACATGTTTTGGGTCGGAATGTCTATGCATACATGTTTTAGGCCAAAGTGCCTATGTATATAAGATTGGGTTGGATTGCCTGTGTGAATTAAGGCTAGAGGGCCTGGAATTGTAATGTTAATAACATTGGAATGGTGTTGTGAACTGAGGACAGTGCCAAAATAAGGGGAGGGGGATGTAACATCCCGGTTCTAACCCTTATAAACTATAATGTATTATGTAAATATGACTTAGGCTTGTGAGCCAGTAAAGTTGAAAAGGGGCCAGAGTGCCTAGGAAATGTAACACTTCCTATACATTAATAAAATACATCGTTGGTTACAAGACTGACAAGGACAAAAGAGATAGGGGGCTATGATTCCACGAGAGAGGGGACTTAAGGGACTAAGTCTTGTTATTATTATTTTATTTACCCATAATTGATTTTATGGATAAGAGGGGGTTACATGAGCTTCTTGGGAGGGAGGCCATGTGGCTCTTGTCTTCATGTAATTATTTAATCATCCCTTGGGGGTTGTTTTGGGGTCGTTCTTCCCTTGGTTCTTCCTCTTCTCACTGGTCCACTTGTTCTTGTTCCTCTTCACTCACTACTGTGAGTTAGTGTGCTCTTGGGTTGAGCATGGAAACGAATGGCAGGAAGAGGAGAGTCATCGTTGAATGGATGTAATGATTTACTGATCATTCCAGGAGGGAATGGATGCCTGTGTGCATGAACTTGATGGCAGTTAGAATGGAACTTCCCAAAGCTGAGAGTCCTTGGAATTTCCATTAGGGATATTTCCTTACCAATAGCACTGGATCCCTAGAGATAAATGGAACAGCCTCAGGGAATGCATGGCAGATAAAGGTGTCCATTTCTTGGGGTTATGCAGTCTGAGGGGGAAAGAGAGTTGGAAATTAGGATTGTTGTGAGGTTGGGAAAACTAAGAGCTACTTAGCCAACTATTGTGTATTTAGACTTGGCCTAGGACCCATCCTTGTGGATTCATAGCCCTGGCTCAAGGGTGACCTGTTGTTGAGAGTAAATGAACAACGGCGTCTATGGTTGGGAGTGTTAGCGATCAAAATGCACTGGTATTTTGATCATTGTTCTCATCATTCTAGATTTGATATATCATTTTCTTCAGTCTCTTGGCAAGTGTCATACTCCCTTTTCTTCATGAAAAGTCCCATTGATGGCTTTACCTACATTCCAAATCAAAGTCAGTGATTATTTGAAACCCTAGTTTTTTGCCTTTTTCAAACAAAAATAATATAATTGTTGTGGTGTGTGTTCACTAAGTGATCTATGGCCTAAGTATAAACCTAAGATACATTAATTATATGACAAACTCCAAGTCATATTAATGTCTAAGCCTAATCCAGCCTAATGGGTTTATGACTTTTTATAAGAGATCTAAGCTTTAGAGTCTTATCAAAAGGTTGGGGACCTGCAAGCTATTTCCCAACAAAATCCATAAGCGTAGCGCACCAAGTCAGTAAAACTTGGATTTGAATTAGATGAGATAACAAAGCTAGAAGAGGTTTATGTTGCATTGACGTGGAACTTAAAGGCTCTCTCTTTTTCTTCCATGTCTCCATCGATAGAGGATATTAAGAGTATGATAAAAGATGCCAGAAATCTACCTATTACATCTAGAGAATAAAAATTGTTAGAAAGTTTATTGCTCAAGAGTAAAAGGTAGCTTAAGAAAGCACTTCTAATCCTTCTTGGGTCATCTTCAAAGAAAAAATGCAATATTCTGGAACTGGAAGAGCTTGTTACTAAATCTCAGAAATTGAAAATTTATTTTCCTATTAAGGTTGGTCAAATAAATGCAGCTATTCATAATCATAGAGCTTGGCAAAAGCAGGTGCAGGCATTCTTTGATTGCCAATCTACTGATCTTACATGGCCAGAGTTGCTCGAACTTCAGGAAGTTGGAGAGTCTATCATTATGGAGGATAACATGTTGGTAATGCTTGCTTCGAAAATAGCTGATATTAGCAGTTGGATTTTGCATTTGCAAGTCCGTCATTGGTTGTTTTGGTACATCTGCACTACAGTTGCGTGATGTTCTTGTTCAGACAAACAATTCTTTGGAGGGAGATCTGCAGAAGGTCCAAATGTCAATTGCACTTAGGGACACAGAGGACTGTTGTGTCTGTAATGGGAAATCAAGAGAAAATTTTGAAAAAAATCTAATTCACTATGAAAAATGCAAGGACGGGAATCACCCTTCATGTTTTGGGCTTATGCAATCTCAGACGTGGACAAATAGACATGTTGTGTGCCTATTTTGTACTATTGTAAAAAGTCGACCATTAGCTAATGTTGATGCATGCAGAATGGTTTCACAAAAAATTGCCCTACTATTGGCATTTTTGTAGAACTCTTGAATAAGTCAAAATGCCTTCCTCCATGCAGGATCCAGAAGGTAGAACTCATTCAGGGCATTGTTGAACCTGCAAAGGAGTGAAAATCTTATTTAAGAGCAATCACTAGTGATGCTCTAGTTCCCTAAGATAAAAATTCCATATTAGACTTGTTATTATACTAAAGACAATTGAATTGGTTGAGGTCCAAGCAGAAGAAAGCAATAAGCTTATTAACAGAGTTTCGAGATCGGATCTAACTGCCAGTCATAAATGAAGTTCGTTCGCTTCAACTTAAGATTTTCTACAAGAGTTTGCACCATGATCCAAAATATTGTTGTTTCGTTGGAGATTTGTCATGAAACACATCTAATAGGGATACCCATCGGTCCCTAGGTTCTTGGTGCTGAAGCAACGGAGGCCCTAGACAAAGTGAAAAAAGAATTGGTAGATGCGCCTTTTATTCTTTCGCTATGATCAAAATTAGGGAGCAAACAAGCACTAGAGAAGTAGTCGGCTACGATTGCAATGCTTTATGTCTCTGACTATGGATTTAGTGATCGGTTATCTCAGAGAATTCGACTTGGAGAATAGGACTATGGCTATTAAAACAATTGCAATGACCAATAGAACCGTGATAGGTGACAACAATACACAACCATATGGTTACCCATCAGATAAGATATCATCTAGTAGAACTGGCTACTTTCTCCGAGAAAGAAATAGAGCCTCCTACACAGTAGATTGAGGTTTCCATCCCTGTAAAAGGAGGAGGAGCGTCACCAAAAGAACCATGAACACTCAGCAAAGCATCAAGGTAATCACTTTTGCAAATTTTGAAGTTCTGGACAAAGCTAAGTTTTCGGTGGTTTAGGTGAACGGGACGACTATTCATTAACCACCGAAAGCAGAGCTTTCGGTAGTTAAAGCACCCAGTTTTTCCAGTGTTAACCACTGAAAGCCTGTCACTGCCAGAATGACCGAATTTTTTCCCAGATCGGGATTTTTTGAGTTGGAATGGTTTTAAACCTCTTCGAATGGACATTTGTTGAATTATCACGTCAGATCCAATAGCTATTTTTGATGGATAAGGGAAAGAAGAGGTGTTTCAATCATTTTTGGTACCTTTTTCAAAGGCAGAAAATCAGGGTTTTGTACACCTCAGCAAATTCGAATTTGATCTCTTGGAAGAGTCATCAATCAGCCTTGGAAGGCTATTCTGCACTGCACAGGGACTCTACAAGATTTGAAGACCATGGAATGTGGATTTGACCTCATTTTTAGGACCATCCCTTATCTTTTGCAAACTGAGTTTTGACTTTCTATCTTTAGCATATCTGATCCATGCTTTTAGGATCTCAAAACTGCATTGTAAAGTTATAAAGCTAAAGATAGAAGATGAACTAAGGGTTCGATTTTGGAGACTTTTTCCAGATTTTGTACTCAAACTTCTCATTTTCATATTAAGTAATACAAGCTTCTTTTGCCATAACTTGTTCAAATTTCATCTTCTTACCTATTCTGTACTTGCACCTGGATATTATTTTCATGTGGTTATGCTTATTTATGCCTGAAAACTGTCATCTTATCATTGCATTCATAAGTTAAACTTTGCAAGTATTCGTGTGATTATTGTAATTGGCCATTCATATATGCTTTATATGTGATTCTGCTGGTATAATAGTTATTTCTCCATACATCCATTTATTTGTAAACTCTTTGAACATTTGTGGTTGAAAGCCTTGTCCATCTAAATGTGTTTGTGCATGTTTTGAGTGAGAAATGATTCAGTCATCCGACTTGATCCAAACCCACACTTATTATTGAGAAAACAGTTACCAAAAGATTAAGTTACTAGGCACCTCTGACTTATAGCCTAGGAGAGTTTCCTGGAGTGCTAACAAATTGGCCTCGTTGTCGGGGAGAGGAGATTGAAGCTCAACTTCCTTGGGAGATGACATAGATCCAGCTTTGATGATAGACAAGGCCTGGACATTTTCTTGGTTGTAATCATCTATCTGGCGACTCCATGAAGGACGGATTCAGTGGTGACTCCACGATATTCAAATGTCAAAAGCATTTGCTGCTCTTTTGGCTCGGAGCTTTGCACCTCTTGACTTCTCTTCAGTTCCTGGTTTCCCATATACAGTACCTGATATGTCGGAATGGGGAGATTTTATGCCTATCTTCAAAGAGAGCAAAGGAGACAATCCTGCAGAACACCTCCTCAAGTTTCATGAGTGCATGGATCTATTAGATCTCCAGCATGAAGATTTTCGTATGAAGATGTTCATGTTTTCATTGTATGGTGATGCACATCAGTGGTATTTTTCTTTACCTCCTTCCATCATTTCACCATTGAAGGATTTTTACAAAGCATTCACTGAGCATTGAAAAAGGTATTTTTCAGATGTTGCATTTGATCATTGTTGTGATGAATATGAATTACATTGTAAGCTTGAAGATGTAAATATAGAAAGAGATCCCCCTCATAGTATGCCACAGCCCGTTAATAATCTTCAAGATGTTGTGTTTTCCCATCAACATGAACTACAAATGGATAATAAAGAAACCAAACACTCTCTTACCATCCTTAACTCTGATTGTTATGAAGTTGAAGAGTTGGTTCCTTTAGCTACACAGAGAGATGATCATAAATGTATACACGATGTGGCTAATGATGGCTTCAAAGAGTGTGTTGCAACAGGGGACATCTATCATTGTAACCAAAATATTGGTGATCTTCGGATGGATAACCATAGCATTCATGCTTTTGACATTGTATAAAACACATATACTTATTTAGGTTGTCATGAAGATGAGATTGTCCCCTTTAAAAACCCCAAAGATGATTATCAGATTGACACATTAGTGAGTGACATTTTCAGATCTGCAGAAGATAATGAGGGCAGCCTACAGTTTCAAGATTTGCAGGAACTGAAAGTTTGCAGCAGATACAAAGAGAGTGATGGTGAAAAGGAGCAGAAAGGTTCATATCAGAAATTGAATTTGTATTTTCCTCTAATAGAGATCAAGAAGTATACATTCAGCATTGAGACCAGTGAAAGTAATCAACAGCATTACAGTCAGTTGGATCAACAACTCAAAGAGGTATTTCATTATGACTTCAATGACCCTTTTGTTGACTATTTAGAGTCTGTGAGCAGCATGGATGTTAAAATAGTTTTGTCAAAAGAAGATTGTCTTTATCGTCCTTTCAAACCTCTTTTATGTATGATATGGCTTCCATTATTTTTCGGGGCAAGATCTAGCATGATGTCAATAAATCATTTTCTCACGTGGCTTCATTGGAAGCATGAATTCACTTGAGAAGAGGAAGTACAGTTGGTTAGCGTAGGAATAGGCAGAAGAATAAGCTCGCCATACGAGCAGCTAGATCTTTTCAGTTGTTGAGCTCATAAATAAGAAGAGTAGGTTACAGGTGAGCTACAAGCAAGCTACAGACAGGCTGGAGGTTTGCAAAGGAACAGTTGCATAGGCCAGATGACTCCATGCCCAATGCTAAAGGCTACTGGAACTACTAGGTTCTTGGAAACCTCGCAGGGAGGTCTCCATCCCAGTTGGAGCCAATTGTTAGCGATCAAAATGCACTGGTATTTTGATCATTGTTCTCATCATTCTAGATTTGATATATTGTTTTCTTCAGTCTCTTGGAAAGTGTCATACTACCTTTTCTTCACAAAAAATCCCATTGATGGCTTTACCTACATTCCAAATCAAAGTCAGTGAATATTTGAAACCCTAGTTTTTTTCCTTTTTCAAACAAAAAAAATATAACTTTTGCGGTGTGTGTGCACTAAGTGATCTACGGCCTAAGTATAAACCTAAGCTACATTAATTATATGACAAACTCCAAGTCATATTAATGTCTAAGCCTAATCCAGCCTAATGAGTTTATGACTTTTTATAAGAGATCTAAGCTTTAGACTCTTATCAAAAGGTTGGGGACCTACAAGCTATTTCCCAACTAAAGCCATAAGCCTAGCAAACCAAGTCAGTAATTAAGACACAAGTCAATACACAAAGCCCAGCTCTAAGACCAATGCCCAAGCGCAAGTGCCAAGCTCTATAGTCGATTCATTTCATCCACATCTCAAACTAAGCCTAGCCTTTGGTTTGTTTTTTGGTTTTTGCAAAATTTTGGTTGAGCCCACAGGCCAATTGTCATATCGATCTAATTCTTATGTTAAGTCTACAACCCATAAGCCACGAAGTTAAGTCAAAAATCAATTACAGGTGCCAAATATGTTGCATATGGAAAAGAGATAGCACCTAAGAGTTTACAGGTGTTGATTACGCATCAGCGTGCCAAGTTACAAAGCTGAAGGATCTAAACATCCGATGCATGGGGGATTCGATCTCTGAACGAAAAATAGAAAATTGCCAAAAAAAAATTTGTTTGTAGGCAGAGTTGTCCGATGGAGAAACAGAGCATTTTTTGTTGGAATGTTTAATAGAAATGAAGTGATTTGGCCACAAGGAGGAGTGCAGAGCCACGAACACCTGCAAATACACAAATGATAAGGATCAAAGACATTGATCAGAACAATACATTGTGAAAATAAGAGTTCAAAGGGTTCTTGCCATCTGGTTTTCCTCGTTACCATTTTAACTTGCTACATTTTCCAAATCATAGCATATATGTCGAGCAAGGGTTTATAAGGTACAAGCATGCGTCAAATATTTGCAGTGTAAATGTCTTCAATGGTTTTGAAGAATGTGGATGATCCGGATTTATGTAGGAACACAATGAAATACAGAAATACACATAAACGCAGAGATGCAGCGGAAATAAGACTTCATTTCATTAATAACAAATGACTGAAATATGCTTACAGACATAATGGAAATAAACTAGCTAGGGCG
>ML784018.1:998840-1020863 GCA_009831015.1 Picea engelmannii
GATGATCATAAATGTATACACGATGTGGCTAATGATGGCTTCGAAGAGTGTGTTGCAACAGGGGACATCTATCATTGTAACCAAAATATTGGTGATCTTCGGATGGATAACCATAGCATTGATGCTTTTGACATTGTATCAAACGCATCTACTTATTTAGGTTGTCATGAAGATGAGATTGTCCCCTTTAAAAACCCCAAAGATGATTATCATATTGACACATTAGCGAGTGACATTTTCAGATCTGCAGAAGATAATGAGGGCAGCCTACAGTTTCAAGATTTGCAGGAACTGAAAGTTTGCAGCAGATACAAAGAGAGTGATGGTGAAGAGGAGAAGAAAGGTTCAGATCAGAAATTGAATTTGTATTTTCCTCTAACAGAGATCAAGCAGTCTACATTCAGCATTGAGACCAGTGAAAGTAATCAACAGCATTACAGTCAGTTGGATCAGCAACTCAAAGAGATATTTCATTATGACTTTAATGACCCTTTTGCTGACTATTTAGAGTTTGTGAGCAGCATGGATGTTAAAATAGTTTTGTCAAAAGAAGATTGTCTTTATCGTCCTTTCAAATATCTTTTTTGTATGATATGGCTTCCATTAATTTTCGGGCAAGATCTTGCATGATGTCAGTAAATCATTTTCTCACATGGCTTCATTGGAAGCATGACTTCACTTGAGAAGAGGCAGTACAATTGGTTAGCATAGGAATAGGCAGAAGAATAAGCTCGCCATACGAGTAGCTAGATATTTTCAGTTGTTGAGCTCATAAATAAGCAGGGTAGGTTACAGGCGAGAAACAAGCAAACTACAGACAGGATGCAGGTTTGCAGAGGAACAGTTGCACAAGCCAGATGACTCCATGCCCAATGCTAAAGGCTACTGGAACTACTAGGTTCTTGGAAACCTCGCAGGGAGGTCTCCATCCCAGTTGGAGCCAATTGTTAGCGATCAAAATGCATTGGTATTTGGATCACTGTTCTCATCATTCTAGATTTGATATATCGTTTTCTTCAGTCTCTTGGCAAGTGTCATACTCCCTTTTCTTCATGAAAAGTCCCATTGATGGCTTTACCTGCATTCCAAATCAAAGTCAGTGATTATTTGAAACCTTAGTTTTTTGCCTTTTTCAAACAAAAATAATATAATTTTTTCGGTGTGTGTGCACTCAGTGATCTATGGCCTAAGTATAAACCTAATCTACATTAATTATATGACAAACTCCAAGTCATATTAATGTCTAAGCCTAATCCAGCCTAATAGGTTTATGACTTTTTATAAGAGATCTAAGCTTTAGACTCTTATCAAAAGGTTGGGGACCTGCAAGCTATTTCCCAACTAAAGCCATAAGCCTAGCACACCAAGTCAGTAATCAAGACACAAGTCAATACACAAAGCCCATCTCTAAGACCAATGCCCAAGCGCAAGTGCCAAGCTCTATAGTCGATTCATTTCATCCACATCTCAAACTAAGCCTAGCCTTTGGTTTGTTTTTTGGTTTTTGCAAAATTTTTGTTGAGCCCACAGGCCAATTGTCATATCGATCCAATCCTTATGCTAAGTATACAACCCACAAGCCACGAAGTTAAGTCACAAATCAATTACAGGTGCCAAAGATTTTGAAGATCGCAAAGCGATAGCGCCTAAGAGTTTACAGGTGTTGATTATGCATCAGCGTGCCAAGTTACAAAGCTGAAGGATCTAAACATCCGATGCATGAGGGATTCAATCTCTAAACGAAAAATAGAAAATTACCAAAACATTTTTTGTTTGTAGGCAGAGCTGTCCGATGGAGAAACAGAGCATTTGTTGTTGGAGTGTTTAATAGAAATGACATGATCTTTCCACAAGGAGGAGTGAAGAGCCAGGAACACCTGCAAATACACAAATGATAAGGATCAAATACATTGATCAGAACAATACATTGTGCAAACAAGAGTTCAAACGGTTCTTGCCATTTGGTTTTCCTCGTTACCATTTTAACTTGCTACATTTTCCAAATCATAGAAGATATGTCGAGCGAGAGTTTATAAGGTACAAGCATGCGTCAAGTATTTGCAATGCAAATGTCTTCAACGGTTTTGAAGAATGTGGAGGCTTGGTGTTCCAAAACAGCCATGTTACTAGCATCTTCTAATTTATTTCTCGGTAGCCAGAATGGATGGGATCCAATCCATGATAAAGACCAGGACATGAATAATCTTATGATGAAACTTGATCAACTGATGGAATTTCTGCAGTCTTCTATCAAAAGTGGCTTGAAACTTGGATTTGAATTAGATGAGATAACAAAGCTAGAAGAGGTTTCTTCTGCATTGACGTGGAACTTAAAGGCTCTCTCATTTTCTTCCAAGTCTCCATTGATAGAGGATATTAAGAGTCTGATAAAAGATGCCAGAAATCTACCGATTACATCTAGAGAATATAAATTGTTAGAAAGCTTATTTCTCATGAGTAAAAGGTAGCTTAAGAAAGCACTTCTAATCCTTCCCGGGTCATCTTAAAAGAAAACATGCAATATTCTGGAACTGGAAGAGCTTGTTACTGAATCTCAGAAATTGAAAATTTATTTTCCTATTAAGGTCGGTCAAATAAATGCAGTTATTCATAATCATAGAGCTTGGCAAAAGCAAGTGCAGGCATTCTTTGATTGCCAATCTACTGATCTTACATGGCCAGAGTTGCTCAAACTTCAGGAAGTTGGAGAGTCTAGCATTATGGAGGATAACATGTTGGTAATGCTTGCTTCGAAAATAGCTGATATTAGCAGTTGGATTTTGCATTTGCAAGTCCGTCATTGGTTGTTTTGGTACATATTCACTACAGTTGCGTGATGTTCTTTTTCAGATAAACAATTCTTTGGAGAGAGCTCTGCAGAAGGTCCAAATGTCAATTGCACTTAGGGACACAGAGGACTGGTGTGTCTGTAATGGGAAATCAAGAGAAAATTTTGAAAAAAATCTAATTCATTGTGAAAAATGCAAGGACGGGTATCACCCTTTGTGTTTTGGGCTTATGCAATCTCAGACGTGGACAAATAGACATGTTGTGCACCTGTTTTGTACTATTGTAAGAATTCGATCATTAGCTAATGTTGATAGTTGCAGAATGGTTTCACAAAAAATTGCCCTACTATTGGCATTCTTGTAGAACTCTTGAATAAGTCAAAATGCCTTCCTCCATGCAGGATCCAGGAGGTAGAACTCATTCAGGGCATCGTCGAACGTGCAAAGGAGTGGAAATCTTATTTAAGAGCAATCACTAGTGATGCTCTGGTTCCCTAAGATAAAAAATTTATATTAGACTTGTTATTGTACTAAAGACAATTGAATTGGTGGAGGTCCTAGCAGAAGAAAGCAATAAGCTTATTAACAGAGTTTCGAGATCGGATCTAACTTCCAGTCATAAATCAAGTTCATTCGCTTCAGCTTAAGATTTTCTACAAGAGTTTGCACCGTGATCCAAAATATTGTTGTTTCGTTGGAGATTTGTCATGAAACACATCTGACAGGGATACCCATCGGTCCCTAGGTTCTTGGTGCTGAAGCAACGGAGGCCCTGGACGRAGTGAAAAAAGAATTGGTAGATGCGCTTTTTCTTCTTCTATTATGATCAAAATCAGGGAGAAAACAAGCACTGGAGAAGAAGTCGGCTACAATGGCAGTGCTTTATGTCTCTGACTATGGATTTAGTGATCTGTTATCTCAGAGAATTCGACTTGCAGAATAGGACTATGGCTATTATAACAATTGCAATGACCAATAGAACCATGATAGGTGACAACAATACACAGCCATATGGTTACCCATCAGATAAGATATCATCTAGCAGAACTGGCTACTTTCTCCAAGAAAGAAATAGAGCCTCCTACACAGTAGATTGAGGTTTCCAGCCCTGTAAAACGAGGAGGAGCATCACCAAAAGAACCATGAACACTCAGCAAAGMATCAAGGTAATCATTTTTGCAAATTTTGAAGTTCTGGAAAAAGCTAAGTTTTCGRTGGTTTAGTTGAACAGGATGATTATTCATTAACCACCGAAAGCAGAGATTTTGGTAGTTAAAGCACCCAGTTTTTCCAGTGTTAACCACCGAAAGCCTGTCACTGCCAGAATGACCGAATTTTTGCCCAGATYAGGATTTTTTGAGTTGGAATGGTTTGAAACCTCTTCGAATGGACATTTGTTGAATTATCAAGTTAGATCCAATAGCTATTTTTGATGGATAAGGGAAAGAAGAGGTGTTTCAATCATTTTTGGTACCTTTTTCAAAGGCAGAAAATCAGGGTTTTGCACACCTCAACAAATTTGAATTTGATCTCTTGGAAGAGTCATCAATCAGCCTTGGAAGGCTATTCTGCACTGCACATGGACTCTACAAGATTTGAAGACCATGGAATGTGGATTTGACCTCATTTTTAGGACCATCCCTTATTTTTTGCAAACTGAATTTTGACTTTCTATCTTTAGCATATCTGATCCATGCTTTTAGGATCTCAAAACTGCATTGTAAAGCTATAAAGCTAAAGATAGAAGATGAACTAAGGGTTCGATTTTGGAGACTTTTTCTAGATTTTGTACTCAAACTTCTCATTTTCATATTAAGTAATACAATATTCTTTTGCCATAACTTGTTCAAATTTCATCTTCTTACCTATTCTGTACTTGCGCCTGGATATTATTTTCATGTTGTTATGCTTATTTATGCCCGATAAATGTCATCTTATCATTGCATTCATAAGTTAAACTTTGCAAGTATTCCTATGATTATTGTAATAGGCCATTCATATATGCTTTATATGTGATTCTGTTGGTATAATAGTTATTTATCCATACATCCATTTATTTGTAAACTCTCTGAACATTTATGGTTGAAAGCCTTGTCCATCTAAATGTGTTTGTGCATGTTTTGAGTGAGAAATGATTCAGTCATCCGACTTGATCCAAACCCACACTTATTATTGAGAAAACAATTACCAAAAGATTAAGTTACCATGCATCTCTGACTTACAGCCTAGGAGAGTTTCCTGGAGTGCTAACAGGTAGGAACGTCCTTGGTCTATAGCCAGTTGGTAAATGTTTACTTGCAAAGATAAGTGCTCTATGTGTTTTCTATTTAATGTATTCCATTGTGTATCTAATTATCTCTGAGATATGTATTCTAATGTGACTGTCTGTTGGTTATTTTTTGTGCATGGCACATTGTTAACTCTTTTATGATGTGGCATGGATCTTTTCTTATGCATGTGGTGTGCGTGATTCTAACATTGTTGAGAAACCGCTTGTTTTCAAATTTGGATCAGAGAACTGAGTCTTGGGACTGCAGTGTGCCTAGCCTGTGGGTGGTTGGGTGTGTTGCAACCTATTTAAGGAAACGTAGCCCGGCCTCTGGGTGGATGGGTATGTTACACATTCCATGCCATGCCTTCCCATACCATGCCTTACCATGCCATGCCATGCCATGCATTTCCTTCACTTTATTTTCCATGTCTATCCTAACAAAGTGTTAAATTGTCAAACATATGTAATAAGCACTCAGCAAAAAACCCTAGTGTCGATGATACTCCAACAAATGATTTTTTGGAGGACGAAATGATAGTGGATGGGGGGCACTAGATGAAACCTGGTGATTTGAATCCAATTCAATTGACAGTTCTCCCATTCGAGTCATGGTTTGAGTTTTATCGTGAGTTGCAACTCGCCTCCTGAATCCATTCAAGGACATTTGGCCAATTTGGTTCGAGGGAAAAAAATCCAAACCGAGTAGCATAACGGATTTTTGTAAGCTCCCACAAGTTTTTTTTTCCAAGGCACATGTGACTACACTACCCATAAATTATTGACACAATGTTCTTGAAAATCGACCTCCTGTTCAGAAATTTCACTATGCCTCATCGAGGAAAACCCTAGTGTTGTAGATACTCCAACAAACAGTTTTTCGAAGGATGGAATGACAGCGAAGGGGCCCCACTAGCTAAAAATCGATGCTTCAGATCCAATGCAACTAATGGTTCTCCCATCCGAGTCCTAGTTTGAGTTTTATTGTGAGTTGAAACTCGCCTCCTCAAGCCATTCAGGGACATGTGGCCAACTTGGTCCAAGGACATAAAATCCAAATTGAGCGGCATAGCGAAGTTTCGTAAGCTCCCGCAAGTCTATTTTTCCAAGGCCCATGCCACTACACTACCCATAAATTCCCAACACTGTGTTCTTGAAAATCAACCTCCTCTTCAAAAATTGCATTATGCCTCATTAAGCAAAACCCTAGTGTCAGAGATAATACAACAAACAGTTTTCTGGAGGATGGAATGACAATGGAGGGGCCCCACTAGTTTAAACCCAGTGCTCTGAATCCAATGCAACTAATGGTTCTCCCATCTAAGTCTCAGTTTGAGTTTTATTTTGAGTTGCAACTCGCCTCCTCAAGTCATTCAGGGACACGTGACCAATTTGGTCTAGGGGCATAAAATCCAAACCGAGCAGCATAACGGAGTTCCATAAGCTCCCACAAGTCTTTTTGGCCAAGTCCCATGTGACTACACTACCCATAAATTCTCGACACAGTGTTCCTAAAAATTGACCTCCTCTTCAAAAATTGTATTATGCCTCATTAATAAAAACCCTAGTGCCGGAGATACTCCAAAAAATGGTTTTTCGGAGGATGGAATGACAACAGAAGGGAACCACTAGCTGAAAATCGGTGCTCTAGATATAATGCAATTGATGGTTCACCCATCCGAGTCTGGGTTTGAGTTTTACCACGATTTGCAACTCACCTCCTCAAGCCATTCAGGGACATGTGGCCAATTTGGTATGGGAGCATAAAATCCAAACCGAGCAGCATAATAGAGTTTTGTAAGCTCGTGCAAGTCTGTTTGGCCAAGTCCCACACGAATATACTACCCATAAATTAATGTCACATTGTTCTTGAAAATAGACCTCCTCTTCAAAAAGTTCACTATGCATCATTGAGAAAAACCCTAGTGCCAGAGAAACTCCAACAAACGATTTTATGGAGGATGGAATAACAATGGAGGGGACCCACTATCTAAAACTCGGTGCTATGGATCCAATGCAATATACGGTTCTCCCATCCGAGTCTCGGTTTGATTTTTATCATGGGTTACAACTCACCTCCTCAAGTCATTCAGGGACATGTTAGTATGGAAATGCAACATGTTGGTCTAGGTAAATCCTATTAATTATGATAATCTATGTTTCACAAATATATGATACCTTAGGTATATGAATAAAGAGAGATTATGTTATAACTTGATATTCTCATGGAAAGTGAATGCAAGGCAAGGCATAACATGTGAAGGCAATGCATGGAAAGTGAAGGCAAGGCATGGCAAGTGAAGGCATGGCATGGCATGGAATTTTATGGAAAGGAAAGGTATAGAAAGGCATGGCATGGTATGGAAAGGCATGGCATGGAAAATAATGGCATGGTATGGAAAGGCATGGCATGGTATGGAAAGGAATGGCATGGAAAAGGCAAGGCGTGGAATGGAAAAGACACACCTTGCCATAGCAAGGCATACCATACCATGCAAGGCATGGAAAGGAATGGCATGGTATGGAAAGGCATGGCATGAAAATTGAAAGGCATGGCATGGAAAAGGCATGGTAAGTTATGTCAAGGCATGGGATGGAAAGGAAAGGTATGCCTTCAAGGCATGGCTAGGAATGGAAAAGGTATGGCATGGAAAAGGCATGGAAAGTGATGGAAAAGGCATGGAAAGGAATGGAATGGAAAGGCATGGAATGGATAGAAAATACATGGCAAGTGAAGAGAAGGTAAGGCATGGAAAGGCATATTATACCATACCATACCAAGGCAAGGCATACCATACCATACCAAGGCATACCATACCATACCATACCATGGAAATCCAAGGAAAGGCATACCATACCATACCATATGATACCATACCATACCATGCAAGGAAAGGCATGGAAAGGAATGGCATGGTATGGAAAGGCATGGCATGGAAAAGGAAAGGAATGGAATGGAAAAGGCATGGCAAGTGATGGCAAGGCATGGGATGGAAAGGCAAGGTATTCCTTTAAGGCATGGAAAGTGATGGAAAAGGCATGGCAAGGCATGGGATGTAAAAGCATGGTATGGATAGAAAATACATGGCAAGTGAAGGCAAGGCAAGGAATGGCAAGGCATGGCATGGAAAGGCATACCATACCAAGGCAAGGCAAGGAATACCATATCGTACCATACCATGGAAACGCAATCCAAGGCAAGGCATACCATACCATGCAAGTCCACGGCAAGGCAAGGCATACCATACCATACCATACCATACCATGAAATGCAAGGGAAGGCATGACAAGGCAAGGCATGGCAAGGCAAGGCCATGCAAGGCAAGGCATGGTATGGCAAGGCAAGGCAAGGAATGGCATGGAAAGGCAAGGTATTCCTTCACTTGCATACCATACCATACCATAACATACCATAACATACCATACCATATGATTACACATTTTATTACATTTTTGTCATAATTTCCATCCCTTTAGGGCTTGATGTCTAGAATATTGTAGGTTTGTCATGTACCATATTTCATTTCAGCATACCATGTCAAGTCAAGGAAAGGCATATCATACCTTACCATACCATATCATACCATCCCATGCCAAGGATACCATACCATGGCAAGTAAAGGCATACCATACCATACCATACCATATCATAGGATAACATACCATACCATACCATGCAATGCAAGGAAATCCATGGCAATGCAAGGCATGGTATGGCATAGAAAGGCAAGGAATGGCATAGCAAGGAAAGGTATGCCTTCACCTGCCTTGCCTTCACTTCCATACCATAGCATACCATACCATATCATACCATTACACCTTTTATTACATTTTTGTCATAATATTCAGCCCTTTAGGGCTCGATGTCTAGAATATTGTAGGGTTGTCATGTGTCATCTTGCATTTTAGCATACCATGGAAAGGAAAGGCATACCATACCATGAAATTCCATGGAAAGGAAAGGCATACCATACCATACCATGAAAGGAAAGGCAAGGCATGGCAAGGCATGGAAAGGCAAGGCCATGCAAGGTAAGGAAAGGCATGGAAAGGCAAGGAAAGGCATGGAAAGGAAAGGTATGCCTTCAATTTCCTTTCATTCACCTGCATACCATACCATGCCATACCATGCCAAGGATACCATAATATACCATACAATACATTACACCTTTTATTACATTTTTGTCATAATTTTCAACCCTTTAGGGCTTGATGTCTAGAATATTGTAGGTTTGTCATGTGTCATATTGCACTTCAGAATACCATGGATGAAATTTGGTTTGGTATCTATTTGGATTCAAGTTTTATGCTTTGAGGATGCTTTTTCTTTTCTATGGTGATTGGTGGATGCTCTTTCACTCTCTTGGTTAATTTTTTCATCAAGTTTTGCGGTAAGAGTGTTTATTTTCTGCAATTCATTCGTTGAAGCTATCAAACCCTTGCTCTTTGTTTGTCATTGTGCTTAAAGGATTGTCTCAAGGATATAATTCCACTACAACCTTGAGGATTTATATTTGTTTTTGAGAATAGGATAGGGAGTAACTGTGCTTAACACCCCTATATTTACAAGTGAATAGTGCCTTCAAATTCAGCAAGTGAATAGTGCATGATATACCTCTCGAAAAGAGATTTCATTTGGCATATTCATCTTGTTGATTTGGTGTTGTTTTAGAAAAAAAATTATACATCCAAGTGGTTGTCATATAATATTCAGAAATCATTTATTTCGGCCTTATGAAAGTGTGCAAAGTGGTTGCTAATCTTCTTGAGGTATTATCTAGTTGATTGTGCCTTATTATCTCAAGTATTTAGTGACCTCCATTGGCCTTATTATCTCAAGTCTTGTATCATGACCCTCATGGAATCCCTTGGCCTTTCTCATATTTCCCCCAAGGGGTCGCCCATATTTCTTCTTGAGGTGACAGTGGGTTGTAATTTTGGTCGTTGTTCATTTGTTGTGATCGTGAATGGCTTTACCACAATCTACAACTTGTGCGATAACAGGTTTGTCATGTGTCATCTTGCATTTCATCATACCATGGAAATACAAAGCATACCATACTAGACCATACCATGGCAAGGAAAGGCATACCATACCATACCATTCCAAGGATACCATACCATATCATCGCAAGACAAGCCAAGGCAAGGCATACCATACCATGTGAGGTTTAAGTTGAAATTTGTTTAACTAACTTGTTTTAAAGGATATGATACCATACCATACCATGCCAAGGATACCATACCATACCTTACCTTGCAAGGAAAGGCAAGGCATACCATACCTTACCATGGAAAGGAAAGGCATACCATATTATACCATGCATGGCTTATAAAGGCATGGTAATGGCATGGCAATGGCATGGCATTGCAAGGCATGGAAATGGCATGGAAAGGCATGGAAAGGCATGGAAATGGAATGGAAATGGCATGAAAATGGCATGGAATAGCATGGCAAGGAATGGAAATAAAATGTAAATGACATGGCAATGGCAATGCATGGAAATAACATGTAATTGACATGGCAATGGCAAGGCATAGAAATTGCATGGAATGGCGTGGCTTGGAAAGGCATGGAAATGGCATGGAAAGGCATGGAAATGGCATGACAAGGAAATGAAATGCAAGGCATGGAATGGAAAGACATGCGATGGAAATGCATGGCATGGCATGGCATGGAAAGGTAAGACAAGTCAAGGAAATACAAGGACAAATATAACAGCCCTTAAAACAAGTAACATGATTTGAAAGGGAGTTGAAAATGCAAGCTTAAACTAGGGTTTAGATAACAAATTCTTGTTGAAATGCAAGGTGACACATGACAACCATACAATATTCAAGACATCAAGCCCTAGAGGGATGAACATCATGACATAAATGTAATAAAAGGTGTCAAGGTGTATTCCAAGGGTTTAATTGTGAATTATCGCAATGGAACGACATGAAAATGGGATGGCAATGTTTATTTTTTTGTTATTATTGTTTCATTGCAATCCACATTTTGATTTGAATTTTTCCTTGAATAATTTAATGGAATGTTATATTTATTGTTATATGTGTTAAATGGAAAACTACGTGACAAGACATGAGAAGCTACATGGCAAAGGTATGGCAATGGCATGGCATGGAAATGAAAATGGAATGCCATGGCATGGCTTGGAAAGGCATGGAAACGGCATGGCAAGGCATGGAAATGGAATGGCATGACACTAGCATGGAATGGCATGGCCTGGCAATGGCACGACAATGGGATGGCATGGAAATGGCAAGGCATGGAAATGGCATGGCATGGCATGGCTTGGAAAGGCATGCAATGGCATGGAAATGGTGTGGAAATAGAAATGGCATTGAAATGGCATGCCATGGAATGAATTTGCAAGGCATGGCAATGGCATGGCATCAACAGGTTTGTGGGATTGGGTTTGGGAGGGTATTTTGTCTCCTTGTGTGCTATAACTCAAAAATTGGATAGCAGTGTGCAATAAACTCCCATAAATGGTGAAGGGAAAAGAATAATGTTTTCAAGTCTCCCTGGAGGAATTTTGGTAGCATAGCATTACTTTCTATGGTGTGTCAAGAAATGTAACCTCAAAACCTTTATTTGTAGGTGGAAAATGATACCCATTCTAAGATCTAGTTTCCATGTGCACTCTCTCATTCTATTGATCAAAATCAATAATTATAGTGAACATCATGGAAGACTAAATAAATGTTATTAATAATTTATGGGTTTAAAAAAAATTACATATACCCACTACACAAGCTAAACAAACATGAGTGCATTAATGAGTCATTGACTAGTCTTTTTGGAATTTATGAAGGGTTACACATAAATGAAATGATTTTGTATATGACATGCCTAGAAAAAGGGGAATAATGTGTGTTCCCTAGAAATTGGTCAAATTATGGATTGAATCAACTAAGAAACTAACAACTAGGATTCTCAAAGGAATGTCAAGGGAAGACTAGGGTCGGGGTTTTGTCCTAAGGAAACTAGGAATACTAGGACTTATACTTACAGGAGGAAAGAAATGCTTTTATCATGTAGCTCTAGTAAGAGAATAAGTTAGGGTTTTGTGGCATTTTAAAACCTTAGTGCTACCTAATGTGTTTGTTATCGAGAATATATAGGGAGTTGATTGTGTACAAGTGTGGGATACAAATGTAGGTTCCAAAAAGGACTTGCCATTGTGTATTCTACATTGTTGATGATCTCTAATGGAGTGAGATATTGGCTAATGTTATCTTATTCTTTCCATCGCTACGGTTTGAAGATCCCGACTTCTAAAAACCCCTAATAAGATATTGGTAGGTGCATGTACTTCATATTCTAAATATATATGAATTGCTTGGGTTGTCCAAATGTTGTGTACTTGCATAATTGAAAGTTAGCTTATGTCATCTTCGTAATTGAGTAATTATAGTACTAATTATGGAGGTTAATTTGACATAACATTGAGCTAAGATTGTTAAGTGATTTCAAATTATGTAGAAGATGAATGAGAAAAATTATTTCTATAATAAATTATTGTAATATGCCATTTTTTAGGTCACAATATTTTCAAGTGACCACTATTTGAGTGTCGATTGTCATTGGATTTAGATGGAGATAATTCAAGAGGTAGTCCATGCATTGTTGGTTGTGAGTTAGAATATGGATATCCACAACATTCATGCAAATAATTCAGAAGGAATGATCTATCGATGATGTGGAGATACATGGTTGATTAGCAAGCAATGCTACTTGAGAAGCATTAATTGGTTATGTATTTACCACTTAGCAATATTTTCCACCATAAGATATTCGTTAATGCATAACGTAAGTATTTTTAATCACTTTAGAAAAAAAATCAAGGGATTAATACACATGAAATTCATACAATTTAAAATTCAAACACTTTGAAATTCATAGATTCATCAACATAAAATGTAGAAACAATGATATTTGTAAAAAAAACATGCCATGAAATGTATATACATACATATTCAACATCATCCAAATTGTTCATTTTTTACAAAATGGCAACTCATGGCCAATATACAAAGCGACAACAAGTTCCCTAACACAAAAAAAACATCCATATCATGGCCTAGATACAAAATGGCAGTAGTTGGTCAATCATTTACCACTGCCACCCTCACCACCCTCAGAGCATCCTAGAAAACAATATTTCTTCTCTTGCTCGAGGAATCACCTCAAGAGGTTCTAGGCCTGGGCGTGCTTCGACACTATGGAGAATGCACAAAGAATAAACATTGGTATAAGTTTTTTTCCTCAATGAATTAATAAACATGAAAAATGATACTTTGTAATTTAACCTAAGACAACTCACTGTATATGCTATTTTTATTCGTGATGGTGTTACCCTCCTTCGTGACCCCAGTCTCTCTGTGATGCCACCCTGCATTAGCTACAAGGATCAAGTCAATAAAATTAAACAAATATGCATAAAATGAAATTCATGAAACACAAAAATTATCATTAATGCATTATCTCACCATGAATATATCAGGCCTCAATGGAGATTCACTGGTAGATGGAGCACTAGGTTGTACACCATGCTCTGAGACAACCTCTGTTGTGGCAGTCTCGGTTGATGGGGAAGATGGAAATGTTGGGGGTGGGATGTGATGGTCACCCATAGGCTATACCAATGATTTCAACTCCCTAGGCCTCGAAAAAGGTAACCCAGAAGAAATGGCCAGGTGCTCGGTGAGTGAAAAAGTACTATAGCTAGCAAATATATCTACAGCCTGCATACATATTAATAAAATTGAACAATTATTACCAACTAGTATAATTCAAAAACATAAACAAAAACTATTTCATAATTATACGATATTTAACTCTACACATGATACATATGACGTAGGTGACGTGTCCATCCTATATGGACAGTGTCCGACATCACCTACTCCCAAATCCTGTAGAAACAAGAGAACATTAAAAAAATGATTATGTCATAAAATAAAGAAATGACTATGGTGAATTTATCATATGTGACACATACCTGAGTGTGAGGTGCACCCAATGAATAGGCAGCCTCTATTGTTGCATCAGTGTTGGGGCTAGGCACTGATGCATCCATCGGCGTAGAGGGTCTACCGCTAAGACGTAACAACTACAAAACAACATACGATGAAATATCGATATAAATACACATAATACGAAATAAATATATAACGATGAAGAACATAAAGAGGGTTATGATACTAACCTCCTCCATGAAGCTATGTTGTCCACTGGGATCTATAATCCCATATCATGTTTTCCCGCAGATCGAGCTTCTGTGAGGTTCACATGGACAGTTGTTATGTCCATGTGCCCTCTCCTCAATGTAATTTGTTGTGCATGTTGAACCTCCAACTCCTCTATCAATGTCACTAGCAGGCACCTCCTTCCCAGATAGTGCAAAAAATCTATTGTGTTTCACTAAGCAAGGAGCAAATGATGAAATAGCTAGCTTTACCTATTGCAATATCTCTGCAACAGGAGGATGTTGGGTAGGTGGGTCAGGCCTTCGCCTGGAGGGACAAGGACCTAACATGGGGTCATGCCTGGAATGCTCTTGATCCTGTGCGGACCCTAGAGCCACCCCCTAGAATTCTTTGATGTCAAAGTAGTTGACATGCTTACCCATAATACACTCATCCCATAATTTTCTCATAAAATATGAGAGCACCTCCTTGTTATTGCAGGGATGTTTATCAAAAACCATATACCATCTATCCATCCAATTTTGACTAATCTGGGGATGGATGCACCAGTCGATGGAGATGTTTTTCTTGTTCAATGGTAGTTCTTGTCCAGTTCTAGGATCCCTAAAAATAGACAATATTTGTGGATTTGAAATGCCCAGCTCTTTCACTTGGTTTATGTCCAACCAGTGTTGTAGAACTCATACATTCTTGCCCTATAATCAGAAATAGAGGTAAATTTCCCTTGGGCACCTGCAATGGAATTCACAATGATGTCCAAAGAAGTGACCAAGGAGACTCTACTAGGCTCTCTAGTGTCCCTTAATTGTTCCTCAAGGGTTCTTAATATATCCAACCCCTCTTCAATTTGAGTGTTTACATTGGTTGGTTTTGGTGGGTTGGGGTTTTGATCTTCTTGGTTTTTTTCTCAGTGGTTTACATTGTCTCGGGGATCCATTATATTATACATGTTGCAATTTAAAATCCATCACATCTAAATTAGGTTTAATTAAAATAAAAAATAGAATTTTTTTTAATTTTGATTCTTGGACGCAAAAAAATAAATTGGAAATGACTAAATTGAGTTAAAATATGAAAAATTATACATACATGGACAAGATCCTCCCTCTTTATCTCCTCTATAGCTCCTCTCTAGTTCCTCAATTCACTCAATAAGAGTGGAAATGCGAGCACGGTTTGTGCACAATGACCACAAATCGCGCTCGTAGCCTCTTTTAAAAAAATATTAGTTGGAATGCACACGCGTTCCTAAGAATGTGCATGTGTTCTTGCCATTAAAACTACGTGGCATGCCTCATGGAGGTTCGGACGCCTCCAAACATAAGGCTTTAGGAATGTGTGTGTGTTCCTAAGAACGTGCACGCGTTGTTTCGAGTGTTTGTTCCTACTACATGGCTTGCCACTTTTTTGGCCATGAACTTCTTGCACTTACCCTATATTTCTCAAGTGTCCTCGCAATCCCACAAGAAATCCACTTCATCGTAAACCTATGGTTGGCCACAAAGATACCTCTTTGCAAGTCATGTACAAGGGTTTACTAGCCTCATGGGTTAGGAAAAAAACAAATTTGAACCAATTGGAAGACTAATGAAAATCCATCAAGTCAACCTAAACATTAACACCAATTGTATGGCACATCCCTTTTACTCATAGGGAACACTCGCTAAAAAGGACTTTCAAGCTCTCTAAGACAACTTCTTTGTTTCAATTTTTTTCAATCTTAGAGTGTTATTTGAATTCCTAACTCTAAGCTCATAATATAATATAACATATTTCATAACTTTTGTGTTTAAAGAGTAAGCAGATATTGTTGAACATGAAAAAAAATTTAAATTTGTTTAAAAAAGTAAGAAAATAATGTTTAAAGAGTAAGCAGATATTGTTGAATTCCATAAGTCTTGTAACAGAACATCTAATGGATCCTCCTCCTTGTCTAGCTATGGTGTATATTGCACCGCCGAAACCAAACCAATAATGGAAGGTTTTTTCCCAAAACCCCAACGAAAACGTTGGCTACAAGAGCACTCCAATAAGATATCAAATCATAATCATAATGATAAGTGAGGGGTCACCCTTCTTTTATACTTTTCCAACCCCTTCTATATCCTTCCTCCATGTCTTCTAGAACTTCCCCTTTTGGACTAAATCAACTCTTCTAGAATTTTCCCTCTTTTTGAATAAATCAAATATAACATTTATTTCTCTTTCAATTATTAATTAAACATTAAAAATACATTTTTAATGTTTAAGTGGTTAATTATTTAATGTCACTTTAAATACATAACCTCCCATAACTAAATGACAGTAAATGACCCCCTTTGACTCCATTTTTCTTCATTGACAAGCCACATAATTCCTTTCTACTATAAAACATGGAAACCCAAAAATGGGGACATGACATATAACTTATTGTCTTCACTTTAGATAAGAAAAATAACAAAATATTGAAGAAAGGGGTGCACCTATAAGATTCCATACAAATAAATATGCCAAGACCGACTTATTGATCATGTGTATTAGCATACATACATCACGTAGCATCATCATCCATTCCATATGTGCATTATCATAGTTATCCCATATCACATCATCTTCCATTAATTAAAAATTTATTCGTGAGTAAAAAAAAAAAATATATATATATATATATATATATATATATATATATATATATATATATATATTAGTTACCCCTATCATTCCCTCTACTCTTTGTTTTGCATTTATTATACCTCGGCCCTCATTTCACAATATACTGTTCAAATTCCATTTGTTTTGAAATTAGGAATTATTGATAACAATGGGTATGGTGAGTTTTCAATGTCTAGTATTTAGTAAATTTATGTAGTCGATAAAAAAAAATTAACATGTATGATTATATTGTTTCCATACTTTGCATGCACATTTAGCTCTCCATTTATTTCAAATGTATTATTATTATTATTCTTTTGTATAATTTTAAAAAATAAAATTAGTAGTAGTAATAAGATAATTGAATAGGATCACAATGGATACAAAGGGATGGGATGGAAACAACGGATACAAGGGCACAAGGGATACATGGATGTGATGGTCATAGGGATGCAATGATGCACAATGGATACAGGGATTTGATGTGTGCAATGGAATTTCAACATAGAAATTCCAATGTGTGATTGTTTGTTTTTTCATTTTCATGTGTATAGTTTTGTTCTAGTATTTTAGGTTTTTTTTATGTTGTTTTATTTTATCTCTTTTTTAATGGTAACTAAGAAAATTGTATTAAAAAGACTGCATAAACAAAACTGCAGTTGATATTACATCCATACCATGTTCAAAAAGGTTCAAACTAACCACTTTGCAATCCTTAACCAACCGTACAACCAGCCGACAACACAAAATGGCTTGACTTTTGAACAAAATAGCCCAAACTAACTTAGTATTGTAAACATTGTTATAGACGCCTAATACTTTGTGTGAAAGTACATAATAACTAATAGATTTCATATTGATGCAAGATCATCGTCAAAAAAGCCCATGTGGAGGGACAACTCAGTGCCATAACGTGCCTTTTTTAATTATTTGGAATCTAAAAGCTGGTGTTTTCCTGTAGATAAGTTTTGAACGGATGATTGAAGAAGAGAAAAACACTCGGAAACTAAATGATTGCGAGAGATCTGAGAGTTTCACTCTCAGACTTTAATGTAACGGAGATTGAGTAGTTTTTATCTATTACTTCGATAGGAGAGGTAGTCAGAGGGAACCCTAGAAGACCTCTTGTATATGTATATGCATTGTATGCCCAAATGAGGTTGTTGGAGGAGTATTGTTACTGAATAGGAGTTAGTTGCAAGTTAATTGGAAATCCTCAGAGGAGGAAATAGGATATAGAATAGTTCTTTGAAAGATCTTGAGAGAGATGAGACTATGTTACAGTCCATCCTGCACATATTGTAATCATACATTCATCTTAATAGAAAGAAAGCAGTTTTTCCTGCATATGAACTTTCTGTGTGTTTATGTGTATCCGATGAATGTTATTTGTGTGTGTTTATGTATGTTGTAGATGCATGATAGGTTTCATCTGCAATAGGAAGATAAACTTCTTTATCTTTGTTGAGTTTGAAATATCGTTCTGGGTTCTTTAGGCAGTGCAAGGAGTGCACAACAGAACATCAGAGGTTCTATAGCCAGAGCAAGGAGTGTGCATATGAACTCTGTGGAGTCAAAAAAAAACGTGCCAGGAGGGCGCACCAGAGTGATAACAACTCAGGGGAAACCTCAAGGTTGTTGAATAACTTAGAGGAGAAATTGTACAGAGAAAGCACAGAGAGAAAGATTCACTGACAACTTTGTAGAGCTCTTCCAAGTGGGCATTGAGCAGGTGCAAGTGTGCACAAAGGGAACTCTCAGTTTAGTTCAAAGAGAAGAGTATCAGAGGAGGGTACTCAATGAATTGTTGAACACTCTGTAAAACTTTGCAAGTGTGCATTGATCAAAAGTTGTCGAGAAGGCCCAAGAATCCCTTTGAGAAGTAAAGGGACTGAAACCTTAGAACTTGAGTAATCAAATCTCAAGAGAGACAGCGCAAGGAGTGCACGCAGAAGTGAAATTATTCCAAGATTCACAAGATCGGGAGGAACATTGCAAGTTTGCACGTAGAGAGCAAGTGTGCATCCGAGTCGAAGACAATCTTCATTGTCAAAGCTCCGGAGGAAAAGCGAAGACGAGACTCTTTCAATCGGTTTCGCAGGTGAAGGTTCAAAGACCAAAACCTTTGAACACTTACAAATTTTCCAAGTCTGGGAGAACAAAGAATCTCAGGAGGAGGAGTGACAGCAACCGTCAGATCGGCTGCAGGCAGAAATTTGGATCGTTAGATCAGTTTCTAGGAAAGCGAAAGGAGAGTGCGAGGAGGAATATATCCCAACCATCAAATTTGAGCGCAAAGGATCTGAGTCGTCTAATCAAGGTAAAGTACACGGACATTAACCCTTGTGTGCACAGAAGGATTGACTTGCCTAAGTCTCGAAGTCCCAAAGTGATTAGGGACCATTCATCATCAAGAGGAACAAGTGGCACAAGATCTACAACTCCGAAGGGGAAGCACTTCGGAATTTTGTAGATGAGGAGAGAGAGGAATCGTCGAAGACCCGAAATAGATCCTGGTCGTTGGTCGCCAGGGGGTACGTGTCAACAGATTTGGGTCTTCGGGTGAAAGCACTCAAGGATGAACGAGTGCGCAGGAGTTTGAAAATCCCGAAGCCCTAAGAGCCAAAGAGAATCTGGACCGTCAGATCTATAGGGTACGTGTCAAAAGATCGTGAGCTCCAAGAGAAAGCGAAGGTGGAGTTTTGAAATTGCCAAAGCCCGAATAGCCGAAGCAGGTGGGAGTCGTCGATCTGTGGGAGGACACGCGTCGTTAAATCGTGGACGTTGGGTAAAACACTCTAGGAGAAACAGAGCATGGAGAAGTTGAGATTTGAGATTTCCAAAGGCTAAAGCCCCGAAGAGGACGAGAGTCATAGATTTTAAGGTGGAAATGCGGTGCCAGATCTATAATTCTGGAGGAAAGCGGAGGGGGGAAATGCCAAAACCCCGAAGGAGATATCGATCATTGATCGAGAAGGAGGCCGAAGGACTGTTGATTTGGTTGAAGGGGCCAAATTATTAAGGCAGAATCCAAGCCGTTGATTAAGGAGGATATGTGGCAGACGATCTGCCATTTCGGAGAAATCACTCCGGAAGAAGCAAATAGTTGAGACTTGAAACTTCCGAAGGCCGAAGGGAGAAATAAATCACGACCATTGATTGAAAGGGACAGGTGTCAGTATATATTCCACTTTGGAAGATTGTCATGCAGAGGAATCAAAGATTTGATATTTTAGACTCCCGAACCCAAAAGGCAAAATCAACTGTAGTCGTTGATTTGAAAGGGGGGTATGTGTCAACGGATTGTGGAGATATGGGAAGGCACGTGAAAGGAGGAGAGAAGGTAGAAAAAGAGGGCATATCTCAGCCGTTGATAATGAAACATCGTCGAGGTGAGAAGATCGACGGTCAAGCTGGATTGTGGGGCCATAACATGCTCGTACTTTAAAATTATTAGAGCGGGCCGCAATTGAAACCACGGTATCGCCAAAGGGATACGTGGCACTTTGTAGCGAATTGCGGGGAGAAAAGCGGGTTGGTCTCAAACCACTATTGGTCACACCCGCAATCACATACTTACATGTGGTCATAGCCCAAGGCCATATGCAGGAAGGGGCTAATGAAAAAGGAGCTAGCACCTGAAACTCGACATTTCAGAAGCGCGCGGGAAAGGGTCTGTGGGTTTGACAGAGCATGTGCTAGAGAAGGAAAGGGGACATGTGTAAATAGATTTGGGGTCTAGAAAAGGCCTGAAGAGTCGATTCGAGTCCTTGGTTTGAACGATCCTAGACTGGGAGGTCGCGCAGCTCTGAGGAGAGAAGGGGGGTCTGCATCAAGTGGTATCAGAGCTTGATTTCGTCTATAGATTTCAAGCAAAGGAGATGAAGGAGATAGTCTGACTGTTGGGTATGTGTTATATTCTTTACACGAGTAGTAGTGTCTAAGCATCTGCATCGGGCACGCAGGGGGGTTAGAGGGGCGGAGCCCCCCACGCGAGGGTTCGAGGGCAGCGCCCCTGAAAAAAAAATTCGCACCGAGACGACATATTTCCAGGACCACATTTTATTTAGGTGGTTTTTCGGCACATGGTTTTTTGTCGATGGTTTTCTATTTCTGATTAAGGAATTAGGGTTTTGGACTAATCCAGGTCATTGGGTTAGGGTTTTGGATGCCACTGGCTCCTATATGTATATTGTATTGTAAAATATGTAACACAATGTATGAATATAATATATGTTAGTTTTCCCGGTTTGGGTTTCCAGGGGAAAAATCTCTGTGTAATGTTTGCATTTGCCATTGTATCTTTTCTATTCTTTTATGAATATTTGTTTACAGTAGACATTGTACAAGGTTAGTATTTACATTTGGTATCAGAGCTTTATTGGCTTCAGGGGGACGCCTTTGTCATCAAGGGTTTGGCTCGGGACTGTGATAAGCCTTGTTACAGTGGAAGATATGCGGTATTGTTTTTCAGGTGAAAAGAAATGGAAAGCAATTCGAAGATGGAGATCGAGAAGTTTAATGGGAAAATCTTTGAGTTGTGGAATCTCAAGATGGAAGATCTTTTGGTGGACAGAGATCAGTGGATCACGGTAGATCCAGGTACTGCACCTACAGGAACTTCTGCAGATGACTGGAAAAAGACGGATTGAAAGGCAAAGAGCACAATTTGACTGTGTCTCTCCGATTCAGTATTACTGAATGTGTCAGAGGAAGATATAGCCAAGGATTTATGGGAAAAGTTGGGGAAGTTGTATCAGTCTAAGTCCCTAGTAAATAAATTATTCCTGAGAAAGAAGTTGTATAACTTGAGGATGAGAGATGGAGACTCGGTGGCAGAGCATTTGAACGCCTTCAATACTGTGGTAAGTTATTTAGTATCTGTTGATATTAAAATTTCAGATGAAGATAAATGTATCGGTTTGTTGTGTTCTTTACCAGACTCGTGGGATATTCTGGTTGTGGCCATAGTTAGTAATACAACTTCTTTGAAGTTTGAAGAAGTGGTCTCATCCTTGTTGTCGGAGGAGATGAGACGAAAGAATATGGAAGGACATAGCACAGATGCATTATTTGCAAGAGGACGTTCCCAGGAAAGAAATAGATCTAATTTCT